>JAMKQA010052216.1:0-11935 GCA_024699735.1 Posidonia australis
AGTGCGGCCGCTGGTCTACGCGCGGGGGGTCGGCGACTGGGGTGCTGGTGCTGCTGGTCTGCGCGCGGGTCTGCACGCGGGGAGTCGGCGCCTGGGAGTGCTGGCGCCGCTGGTCTACGCGCGGGTGGATGCAAGCGCGCGCGCTGGTCTGCGCGCGGGCTGGTACAGACGCGCGCTGGTCTGCACGCTGGCTGGATGTGCAGGTGCATGGGCGGGCGCTGGTCTGCGCGGGTGTGCTGGGAAGCTGGACTGACGCGCGCTGGTCTGCACACGTGACGGGCTGTGCTGGTGCACAGGCCGGCGCTGGTCTGCGTGGGCGTGCTGGGAAGGACTGGCGCACGGGTCTGCGCACGGGCTGGGAGGACTAGCGCGCGAGTCTGCGCGCGGGCTGTGCACGTGCACGTCCTTCCTCCACTTGATCTAGGGTTTTCACCCTAACCAATGCACCTCCCCTTTTCTTCCCCAAAACAAAAGCACAAAACACAAATCCCTTTTCTTCTCCAAAACAAAAAAAAAGCACAAAACACAAATCCCTTTTCTCCTTCACCTTCGAACCTAAGCTCTGATACCACTTGTTGTGCCGAGTGGAGAAGAAGATATCAAATACAATCCCTAAAGCCAAGCATCCAATCCTCCACAGATGAACCTCACATGAAACCCTAGATATGGAGAGAAGAGGGAGGAGTTCTCTCTAGACAATTGGAGATAAAATAGGGCTACATAATGCCAAAGAGGTTACATAGTCTGTGCCTTAGCCTTCTTAAATACTAGGGCACCTAAATGGTCTAATGACCAAACTAACCCTGAAAGAAAGACATAATTCAAGACATATTTACAACACTTCTATTTTTCAAAACTTGGTTTTCATTTGAAAATCCTCTTTTCTCTTTTTATTGGAAATCACTTGGGAATTCAATCCCAAATTCATGCTCTTTTCAAAAGCCATGTTACTTTTCTTTTCTTAAAACATTTGGAAACTCATTCAAAAGCGACATTCTCTTTCAAAACACACCTTTGCATTTATTTTCAAAACCTTTGGGATTCATTTTTCAAAACATATCCTTTTCAATACTTGGGATTTCTTCCCAAAATCACACTTTCAAATTCACATTTCTGACCAGATCCAGCCTAAAATACAATGCCTCACGGGCTCAAAACCAAATCATAAATACAGGCAGACAACTGGTAAAAACATCATCATTATTTCATTTCAGGATATTAGGACTATTTCATAAGTCCAATCCTGACCAAATCACATTTCTTTCTCTTTATTCATTTCCACTTTTCTTTACTGTTGTTACATAGATCAGGGGTAACTAGGTGCACAAGCAGTAGGCGAGGACATCCTTTCCCCTACCTTCCTGCACTACCGCGATGTCACCGCCCTGGCCAACCGGCCTCAATTTCATTTTCAAATGTGCACGGGGATACGTCTCTATCTGACGTCCCATCCGTGGCCCGAAAAACTAGTTCCAATGACCCAGGCTCAGCCTACAATGTCGATGACCCAAACAACTTGGCTCAGCCTACAACGTCACGAGCTCTGTGACCCGAACAACTAGGTACAACGACCCAGGCTCAGCCTACACCGTCGGTGACCCGAACAACTAGGTATAAAAACCCAGGCTCAGCCTACACCGTCTCAAGCTCGGCAACCATAGTCGTGTCTGGCAACTGGTTCATTGGAGCCTCTTACCCCTACCACGTTGCCGACACAAGCCCCCGTGGCCTCTTACCCCTACCACGTTGCCGACACAAGCCCCTGTGGCCTCTTAACACATTATTAGTGTTCCATTTCAAAACTGTTTAAACTTCTCTTTTCAAAACCATTTTCCATTTCATTCTTTTCGTTGCAAGACTCTATCTCCTTGCAACACCTGACCCTTCACTGGGGTCCCAACTCAAGTCATGAAAACCATGCTTAAAAGAATTATAAATTGGGTTTCATGCCCAAAACCACACAAAATCGTCCTTTTTATTCATTTATGGGATCAAAACCCAAAACCACGCCCAAATCAATTTATTTGGGTTCCACATTCCTCCATGTCATTACATGGGAAAAACATCATTAACAAATGCTCAACATACCATTAAAACCATTTATCCTTCATTTAAAACCATATTTAAGCATACCAGGTTTAGGGCAAAAACGGCAGACCGAATCTCCAGTTCGGCATACCTAAATTCCCTGTTTCAGTATACCGAAACCCCCTGTTTCGGTCGACCGGAGGATTTCGGTCTACCGAAACCTGGGATCTGGCTTAATCTGCTAGGATTTTGGCAAACCGAATTCCTCGCAGATAGGGCACACCCCTGTTTCAGGCGGTGAAAGTCGCCCTAAGTGGGAGTCCCGATCAGACCCCCCAAACACCGATCATAAATCATTAAAAAATCATGGCACGTAGACTCTTAAGTCTACTTCAAAACCCCTCAATCCAATCATGATTCCATCCACCACACAGTTCATACGAAAATCACAAGGGGAAGGGGCTCAAGAATGGCTATTGTAGCCTTCAACCCCAAAATTGCATTTCCCCCACAAATATCAATCCTAACCATATGATATCTATATTCTCATGCTATATATAACATTCCCACTCATATCATGATTTTTCCACAATTTTTCATGCATTTATTCGATTTCCATGCAATTAACCCATTGTTAATGAAACACTAGACAGAGGAAGGGAAAGGGGTCACGTACTTGGCTCAGCCCTCCGGCGACCCTCCATGCACTCCGACGAACCTCCTTGCATCTCGACGAAGCCTCGTCTACCGACGGACACACAAGCGGCTCACACCACCTCCTCGATTGTGTGTCGTTCCTCTCTCTTCTCCTCCCTCGGTCACCCTCTCCTCTCCTCACATGTCGCAGCCTCCCTTTGTCCTTTTTTCCACCTATGTTGCGTCGACCGCCCATTCGTCGGAAGAGACGGCGAGGCACAGACTGGCATCATTGGTGGCAAGGGTTGGGGAAGGAAAGGAAGGAGACGAAAATGGTGCAGGCTCGTGAGAGGAAATGAAAAGAAAGGAGAAATGGAAGGAAAAGAAAGGAAGAAATGACTGGCACTCAAATCGAGGCAACTGTGCTTCCTCAAAATGGAGTCCACATTGGTCCTAGATCACAAGCAGGTGCACAAAAAATCAACCACAAGCTCACTCATCCAAGAAACAATAGATTATCCATTAATAAACCATTTAAGCAATATTAAAATTAATTACATGGTTTACAAATAAAAATGGATAATCAGGCCCAGATGTCACATCCTACCCCCTTAAAAGAATTTCGTCCCCGAAATTCAACTCTAATAAAACAAGTAGGGGTACTATCTCTGGATGTCCACCTCGTGCTCCCAGGTCGCCTCCTCCGTACCATGGTGTTGCCACTGAACTAACACCAATGGAATCACCTTACTCTTGAGGACTTGCTCTTTCCTGTCTAGTATATGAATTGCACTTTCAACCATAGACAAGTCCTCCCGCAGCTCCTCTGGCTACACTGGCATCACCTGGGACACATCGGCCAAACACTTCCTCAACATAGACACATGGAAGGTGTTGTGTACACCCACCAACTCTAGAGGCAGATCTAGTCTGTATGCCACCTCACCAACCCTCTTGATAATCAGGTACGATCCGATATATCTAGGGCTCAACCTGCCTCTCTTACCGAACTGTGTCACACCGTTAGTTGGTGACACCTTTAGGAAAACGAAGTCTCCTACCTCAAATTCCAAAGGTCTCTGCCTCCTATCAGCATAGCTCTTCTTCCGACTCTGGGCAAACAATAACCTCTTCCTGATCAGATCCACCCTACCCTCATACTGCTGTACGATCTCGGGCTCAACTAACTGTCTCTCACCCTCCTCACTCCAACAAGTGGGTGTCCTGCAGGGTTTGCCATACAATGCCTTGTATGGTGCCATACCAATGCTACCGTGGTAACTGTTATTATATGAAAACTCAATTATAGGTAAATGATCCTCCTAGCTACCACCAAAGTCCAAGCCACAGGCCCTTAGCATGTCCTCTAGTGTCTGGATGGTCCTCTCTATCTGGCCATTTGTCTGGGAGTGGAAAGCAGTGCTAAAATTTAACACTGTGCCAAAAGCCTCCTACAGAGCTCCCTAGAATCTCGATGTAAACCTCGTGTCTCTATCAGACACATGGACACCATGCAATCTCAGCCACATACAACTCTACCAATTTAGCCAAAGGAAGATTCACCCTTATTGGCAAGAAATGTGCCGATTTTGTAAGGCAATTCACTATCACCCACACAGTATCATTCTTTCTTCGAGTTCGTGGCAAACCTGTCACAATGTCTATCGACGCATTTTCCCATTTCCACACTGGAACGTCTAGAGGCTGCAAAGACCCTCCGGGCTTCTGGTGCTCTATCTTCACCATCTGGCAGGTTGCACACTTCACCACATACTCTACAATCTCTCTCTTCATCCCAGGCCACTAAAAGTTCCTCTTCAGGTCTTTATACAACTTGGTGCTTCCTAGATGAATAGTGTATCTGGAGCGGTGGCTTTCATCCAGCAAATTGTTCTTGACTTCCTCTATCTGAGGTACATATAATCTCAAATCATACCTCAACCCACCGTCTACCCCAACTGAAAAAATGAGGGGCATTACCAGCTTCCTCCAGATATCTGACACAAAAGAATCACATTTCTAAGCTATGACAATCGCCTCGATCATCCTCGGGTGAATAGATAAATTGGCCAACACTACTCTGGCGGGTCCCTAAGACTGTCTCTGAGGCCTACACTCCACTAATCTCTCTAACAATTTCCATTCCTGGATCAACAGACTAGCCATAACATGAGTGCGTCTGCTTAGAGCATCTGCAACTACATTAGCCTTCCCTAGGTGGTAGGACAAACTGAAATCGTAGTCCTTAATGTACTCCACCCAGCGCCTCTGTCTCAGGTTCAAATCATTTTGAGTAAAGATGTACTTCAGACTCTTGTGATCTGTGTATACCTCAAACTGTTCGCCATATAAATAAAGCCTCCAAATTTCCAAGGCGAACACAATAGCTGCCATCTCTAAATCATGGGTGGGATAATTCTTCTCATAATCTTTCAATTGACACGAGGCATACGCCACCACCCTGCCATGCTGCATCAACACACACCCCAAACCAGTCCCACAGGCATCACTGTAGACTGTAAAACCGCCACTCCCAGAGGGCAAAGTCAAAACTGGGGCCGATACCAAACGAGCCTTCAACTCATTGAAGCTCTCCTTGCACTGCCAATCCCAAGCATAATGCACTTCCTTCCTAGTCAGTCTGGTCAATGGTGCAGCAATCTTAGAGAAATCCTGAATAAATCTCCTATAATATCCTGCCAGGTCGAGAAAAATTCTAATCTCAGTCATTGTCTTCGGTCTGGCCCAACTGCTCACCACTTCCACTTTGGCTGGATCTACCTTGATGCCTTCTCCTGAAATAATATGACCAAGGAAAGATACCTCTTCAAGCTAGAACTCGCACTTGGAGAACTTGGCATAAAGCTGATGCTGCCTCAGTGTCTCCAGTACGATCCTCAAGTGCCTCCGGTGAGTCTAAACATCCGGAGAATCCACCAGAACATCATCCACAAAAATAACCACAAACTGGTCCAAATAAGGCCGAAACACCCTATTCATCAGGTCCATAAAGGCAGTCGGAGCATTCATCAACTCGAATGGCATAACCAAAAACTCATAATGCCCATAATGGGTGCGAAAGGCTGTCTTCTGCACTCTAGCTCACTGATCCTCAACTGATGGTATCCAGATCTCAAGTCTATCTTGGAAAACATTGATGCTCCCTGCAACTGGTTGAACAAATCGTCGATCCTGGGCAGTGGATTCTTGTTCTTGACAGTGATCTCGTTCAACATCTGGTAATCTATACAGAGCCGAAGTGAACCATCCTTCTTCTTCACAAACAGAACTGGTGCTCCCCAAGGTGAAACACTAGGACCAATAAATCCCTTGTCCATCAGTTCTTGCAGCTGATTCCAGAGCTCCCTTAACTCAGCAGGTACCATACTGTACAAAGCCTTGGAAATAGGACCTAATCCCGGCACCAAATCAATCACAAACTCCACTTCCTTGTGCGGTGGCATTCCAAGCAGTTCTTCTTGAAAAACATCGGGATATTCCCTCACCACTGGCAAGTCCTGAATACTGACCACAAGCGAAGTAGAAACTGTCACACAGGCCAAATAGCCCACACTACCTCTCGCCAGATGATGATAGGCCTTGAGAGCAGAAATCACTTTCCCGGGCTCACCCATTGGAGTTTCTAGTGGGAGACTATGTTCCTAAAGGTGTCACCGACCAAGGGTGTCATAAGGTTTGGGAAGCGTGAGAAGTTGAGTTCTCACTATATTAGCCCATATCAGATTACCTAGAGGATCGATGAGGTTACCTATCGGCTAGATCTACCACCAAAGCTATCGTTTGTGCACGACGAGTTCCATGTCTCCATACTGAGCAAGTGTTTGGCTGACGCATCTCATGTGATTCTAGTTCAGCCAGAGGGGCTCTAGGAAGATCTGTCATTTGTGGAAGATTCCATCCAAATCATTGACCGCAAGGAGTAGGTGCTATGGAACAAGTTGATTCCATCGATTTTGGTGCAGTGGCGACATCATGGAATCAAGGAGGCCACATGGGAGCACGAGGAAGCCATCCTAGCTCAGTATCTGCATCTTCTCTCCTACCAGTGATTTTGGGGGTGAAATGTTCTTTTAAGGTGGTTAGGATATAACCTGTAAATTCATTTTTGTAATTGATTACATTTTTAATGAATTTATTTCTAGATGAGTGTTACTATTTTGAGGCTCGTTTGTACAATTTGTGGTTTTTGAGCTTGGGCTTCTTGGGCCAGCTGCATTCTGTGTGTTCTTGTGCTTAACCGCACTTGTTTGGCACTATGCTTGTGGACCCATGTGTGGGTCTACATGTGGGCCTACGTTTGAGGGCTGATTGGTGTGACTGGTGGTTGGCTTGTGCTTGAAGCCAATGGGTGTAGCCGGTGTGCTCGTATGGAGTGCTGGTAGCCTAGACGCGTAGGTGTGCACGCGTTCAGCTACTGCATGTGCATGGCTTTATAAGTTGAGTGTGCACCCTCACGCACGAGTGCGCTCCTCCCCCGCTCACCGTTTGTCTCCTCCTTCCTTGTCCTCCTCCTTAGGAGCACATCCCCTTCTCCACCCCACCTCTCCTTCCCACCCCCTCTCCTTCCCCACCTATCCTCTCATTCCCCCAACCCATATCCCCTGCTTCCCCTCCCCAATTCATGCACATGTGAGAGGTCGAGAGTGAGAGCGAGTGGCAGAGGTTGTCGCTTGGCTTGGTGTATGCATGGTCGAAGCTCTAGAGAGCAAGGAAGCTCCTATGGGGGTCGTGCTCGCTAGGGGTGGCTAGTGGTTGACTGGAGAGAGAGTTGGGTCATCGAAGGTCGTTTTCAAGTACACACCTCCAACCCAATGTGTAGAAATCACGAAAAATGGTACACTTGCCTAGGATGCATGTAATCTAGGCTAAATTTAATGTCTGAAATTTATTGACAATTTATTGCAATTTATTATGGCATTTATGGCGTTGAATTCGTTGTGGGTTGGTCTTTGGTTTCTTTGCGCACCTTGGCTTTGTAATTTTATTTCAGGAGCTTTACTCAATGGATTCTAGTTTTGCTGGTGTGGATGTGGAGTAGACTCGAGGGTCTACAACATATATTTTGGGTGTAATTTTTGGTGGTCTTTTTGCAGGTCCACCCCTTGCTCCCACTTGGGGTGAAATTTTTAGGTCCCTATCACTAGATTGTCTGAATTCCAATAGAAAACTGGGGGCACGAGTCGAATGCACGGACCACATCCATGGGTTCGCCAAAGTATTTTTGGCATATTTTATAAGGCTTTTGCATATATAAACCCTTGTTCTATAATGGTTTGACGGTTTTGGAATGTGTATTGTTGTAGTGGTGGCTTACCTTAGTATTTGGGAGCCTATTTTACAAATTTGTGGAAATTTTGGATTAGTTTCCAAATATATAAAATGGTTTTGAAAATGATTTTGAAAGAGATATGTGGGCCCATTTTGGAAATAATTTTTTTTGATTTTCTATTTACGGACTGAGAGATTGTGGGACCATGTCTTCAGGATCAGGGAATACCTATGGTGGATGTCGGGGGTTGAGATACCTAAGGAGGTGATTCATCAGGTCTTGATGGTATGAGACTCCTTAACTATTGTTTCGAGGCTAAGGTTGTGGTTCGTGAGTCAAGGTGTCTTGTGGCATGACCGGGAGGTATGATACTTCGACTGTTACTATGAGTACTAAGGCTCGGGTGTTATTGAGTGTGGAGGAATGACACTCTCTCTTGAACACCATGTGGAGGACACTGTGAGGAGGCATACCTTGTGGTGTCTAGTGTGAGTGGGACACGTGCCTCATAGCTAGTAGCGTCTTGAGAGACAGGACTGCTATCCCAAGTAGGAGTTGTCTTTGTGAGGGTTCTCCATGTAGGAGAATCGTAGGACGATGATCGCTCCTACATAGGGTGGCTTAATTGTGGTAGTACAGTGCACCTTGGTGGCTGCTTGTGGCCAAAGTTAGATTGCTCGACACCGGGTTTCCCGACTCATTGTATATGGTTTTAGCCATTGAGAACCTTGTTTATGGTTTTGGATTGATAGAGCCTTTGCTTATTGTTTTGGCGAATGTATGCCATGTTTCCTATGGTTTAGGCCCGGTAGGGCCACATTCTATGGTTTTTGCCTTGCTGGGCCTGATTTGGTGGTTTTTGGTGGAATTAGTGAAAATGATTCGAAATGTTTTAAATGAAAATAATTATAGTTATGTTTTCCACCACTTTTGTGAGATGCATGCTGGGTGACTTTTGTCACTCACGCTGTTTCCTCATGGTTTTTAAGTTGCAAGTGCAGATGAGCGTGTTTTGCGATATAGTGCATATAGTCCGGAGTCTTGTAGCCACACACACAGGTTCCTAGTTGTTTAGATATTGTCTATTAGTTTTAAATTTTCTGTAATTTAATTGTTTTTAATTATTACAGAATTGGGGGCATTACACTACATGTGGTGGAAATTGAATCTGACTCTTTACTAGTGGTTAACATGTTAGCGGGGAAGACTTCTATGAGCTAAAGATGTTATTCTTGGTGGTGTCGTATCATTAGGAGATTTGATGTCAAAATCTCCCTTTATTACTGAGAAGGAAATTTTGCAACTAATTTTCTAACTAAGGAAGGGGGAAACATTAGCATCAAATTCTTTATCATAGATTCTAGGATCTACCTAGAGTGGTTAGAGGCATTTGTCATATGGATAACTGGGGTATTCCTAGTTTACAAACTAAAGGGGGTACGAGTTAGTCTTTTAATCCTCTTCTTTTTCCCAAGGGCATGGGTTTTTTGGGAGTGGTTTTTTCTAACTAACTAATGGACTAGTGATTGTGGGTCCTTATCATCTTTTATGGTGTATCATTATTTTTGTACCCTTTTTCTTTAATTAATAAAAATTTCTTATTGACCAAGTAAAAAAGAAGATTATTTGAGTGTGTGATGAAGATCAAAGCACATGCCTACATTGCTAAGGTAAAAAAAGCTCCCAATAACGAGTCTGAAGGCTTGTAGACACCTCAACCCTGCGATCGCTCACTGGAAAACTCCTCTGGTCGTGGCAAACCTATCTAGCATCTTAAGCCTACCTAGCACCTCAAACCCATCCAAAACCACTAACGCTAAGCACCTTGGGCCAACCCTTGGTCCAAGTGCTCAAGCAACAAACCCAAGATCCAAGCAATTGGCCTAGAGATAGGATAGACATGGTCCATTGACGAGTAAAGGAGACGTGTGTGCAAAACACGTGTCTCTGGTGCATGACAATGGTGCGTGGCATCAATGCATTTTCCTGACACAGAATGCTGACGTGATGCCCTAAACTAGTCTCTATTGCACAAGGTTTTAATCATCCAATCGCCTTTGTACATGTGATTCCTAGCTCCTCATTGGTTGTCGTGGGTCTAAAGGTGTTCCTTGACATTTCTTGACCATCATACTCTCACTTAACACAAAAAACCCAATCCAATCCACCAACACTAATCCTAGCCAACCATCACTAGTTAGTTACAATCCAATACCATTACATGTCGAGCATCCCTACAAAATGACTTCCACCACCTACATAGAAGCTCTCTCTCTCAACAAGCTCTCTCGCTTCTCTAGCTCTCAACTCACACCGCCTAATGCCCTCCAGCACCTACATCTCCAGCAAACCCATTAGCAAGCCTTGCTTGAGCAACCGACAACCATTTCCTCCTCTCAACCCATAGCATCCTTGAGTGTGAGAACTCCCACGTTGAGAGTGAGAGAATTGCCAAGCCATTGAGGCCTAGCTGCATTGCCCTTCATCCAGCCACTTCCTCTATTACAATAAGCCATGGCATCTCAAAAGAGAATTGCCAGAGCAAGCCACCGCAGGCCTTCCCAGGGAGGCACATTTGAAGCTTCACAGTCAAGTAAGCTCATCATCTAGTCATTCTTCATGCATATTTTCATATTGTTTTTTCCAATTTGGCTTCTTTGTCATTCATGGGGTTCTCATGTTTTACTAAATTGCATGGCTTATCTATCGTGTTTCTCCCCTCTCTCTCCTTCTTCCCTCCAACCTCAGAACACTCCAAACGAGGTTGAGCCCTAGATGATAATGATCTTGTCGCTAGCTGTGACATCTAGAGTGTGATTCTAACGTACCATGATAGGGATGATGGGTTGAGAAGCACACACCGCATTCATTGAATTTTGGCTTTGTGTTTGCATGATTGTCTATGCATGCAACTTCTCTAATCATACGCATGTTTCGTAAATTCAATTGGCTATGGTTTCATCAGAGTCGAGCAAGGAAGTCGATTGTCTGAAACTAAAACTTTCAGGATGCATCGGCCCTGTGTGTATGCATGATGTGTCTTATTGGTGCATGCACCTCATGCATTAGGCTAGCGTACAGATACAGCTTGTAATCGTGGTGCACAGCCTTGGTTCATTAAGCAACAGTCTTGGCAGAGCATGTCTAGCTTGTTTGAATATTATTGTTTTTGATTCTCATTTTTGGATCTTCACCTTGCATGTTTTGTTTGCATGAGATCAAACATTTGCCTCATGACTTATAATAAGGAGCACTTGCATACTTGCAATGTCATTCACATGAGCGGATTGAGCATTGAGAGACCAACATTGTCAGGCATACAGGAGTGCCTAAAATCTTCCCCATGTGTAACTAGAGTCCTTACCCCTTCTCTACCCACGATGACCTATGTATTTTTCCATTTCATTGGAGTCTTACATTCTTATTTCTTTGCTTGCATAAATATTCATTTCTTGCATACAGTTTTCCTCGTCTCTTGTTTTGAATAGATTAGTTGATGACTCCCTTTCCTCATCCTCAAACATTTGCGGATTGAGCATTGAGAGACCAACATTGTTAGGCATACAGGAGTGCCTAAAATCTTCCCCATGTGTAACTAGAGTCCTTACCCCTTCTCTACCCACGATGACCTATGTATTTTTCCATTTCATTGGAGTCTTACATTCTTATTTCTTTGCTTGCATAAATATTCATTTCTTGCATACAGTTTTCCTCGTCTCTTGTTTTGAATAGATTAGTTGATGACTCCCTTTCCTCATCCTCAAACATTTGCGGATTGAGCATTGAGAGACCAACATTGTTAGGCATACAGGAGTGCCTAAAATCTTCCCCATGTGTAACTAGAGTCCTTACCCCTTCTCTACCCACGATGACCTATGTATTTTTCCATTTCATTGGAGTCTTACATTCTTATTTCTTTGCTTGCATAAATATTCATTTCTTGCATACAGTTTTCCTCGTCTCTTGTTTTGAATAGATTAG
>JAMKQA010052217.1:0-15158 GCA_024699735.1 Posidonia australis
GGCCGGCTATTTCGCGGGCCGGGCCGGCCCGACCCGGCCCGATTTCCATGTCTAGGTCCACAGTTCGATTTTGTTTTTCCCCCGTTGCTTCCTCTTCCTTATTTATAAAATATGTACGCCCAACGGGAGAAAAAACTTGTGGACATCCTTTAGAAAGCTCTCAGTGATAACTGATAACTGTTGCCTGTTGGTCTATTTTACGTCACCATCATTCTTTCGATTTGTTGGGATGTCATGTTATGTCATGTCATGATAAAGTTCTTTCACTTCACTCACATTCTTCACAATTGGATCTTTTTATCCCATTTTTTTTATAAAAATGATTTTATCTATCATTTCAAATATCAAAATTATCTCATTCATTCTTCAAATTGCATAGCTTATGCTGCCCAGAACATGCTGCTATCCTAATATCGCAATTTTTGCCTACCTAATAAACTTTTCGATTTGGCACCAAGCACACTGTAAGAAGATTCGACTATTTTAAAACTTTATTAAATATTAAGTTCATTACCAAATAGAACATTAACAAGCAAAAAAAACCTGTGCATCAAAAAAAAAGAGAAAACACAAAAACATGTAAATACATGATATTAAAATATTTATATGGTTTAGTAAGAACATTTAGTTAAATTAAAAAATAGAATAAACGCAATATACTCTCTTATATTACTTTTAACCAGTTTCGTCTATTTCTTTCTCTTAAACTAATAGTTCATAGTAGATAATTAATTTTTTGAAATAGTAAAGAAAACATATAAATTTAAGAAGCCCACACGCACATGAAATTAAAAATCTACATAATAAGATTAAAATTAAATAGATCGTACATAAATAAAATTAATGGACTCACATAATGAGATTTAGATTAAAATAATTGTCGAAATAAGTGGACCTTACATGATGAAATTGAAGAATAGAATAAATTTTCTATTCTCCCATTATTTTCAGTCTATATCTTCACATTCTCTCTCTTAAATAAATAATGTATTAAAATAGATAATTAGACATTGATAATTGTCAATTATTCACGAAAAGAGACAACTTAAATTAGTCGTAACAAAGAGTAACATTGTCAACCATCAGAAATTCTTATTTAAGCTAATGAGTCAAACTGTCAACTTCGACGGCTATTGTGTGGCAATCCATGGATTTAATTGCATTTAAAACGTTAAATATTTTATACACCTATTAGACTTGGTTCAATTCAATAATGTAAGATAGATGGAAACCTTATTCAGGAAAAAATAATTATTACATAGTTAAATGAAGTCAGATATATCCAAATATAAGGCAACAACTTTTTATTGTTGAATTTAGTTGAGGTGATACATCATAGTTAAGAACCGAAGAATCAGAAATTAGGGGGAAAATGGTGTTGAATACTAGAGGCCTCTCAGCAGTGCTAGCTTTTGTACTTTTCCCATGATCGAGTCAATGTGCTTCGGTTGACGTTTTCCCCTTTATTATTTTATTTTATTTCATTTTATTTTTTTACATTTCATGGTAATGGGCACAACTCATCTCCAGCTGTATCTATCTATTTATCTATAACTATACTACATTCTTGATTCTTATTTTTCACTTAACAATTAGCTATGTCATGTAGTATTGTATTTATATTTCTTAATCAACCACTAGCATTAAAGCATATTTTTTCTTGCATTGATACGAGATTGAATTTTCTTTAACTACATGCATAATAGAACTATGCCACATGACATCTGTATGTTTCATAATCTACCACTAACATTATAACATATTTGTTCTTGCATTCGTACAAAATTGAATTTTCTTAACTACATGCATAATATTAGCATCCACATTTGTAGGTGTCAATAATCACTATGACACAATCATGTCCAAAAAAACTATTTACAAACACTTCTCACTTACAAATTCTAAAGTTTACCAATCAAATTTCCATCCATTCAAAAAAAAAATCACCAAAAGAAGCATGTGTAATGTTATCTAAAGATAATACTTTAAGAATAATATCGCAATTTCATATTAGCCTCGATTGTTTTCTTAGTTGTCTATAATAATTAATGGTTTTGAATGGATGTTGAAAGACTAATGCGATTATAATTAGTAACATAATGATATTGAATAATAACATATTAATGTGAAATAAGTGAAATGGAATGGTTTAAATTGATCCTCTAAAATAGAAGAGATAGAAAAATATTTATGGCAATTAAAACAATATTTTAAGAGTAATAATTGGTTTCTTTAAACCAATCATATTATTCAAGCATGACTAGAGATTAATTTTTTGATTTTATAAATGACAAGTTGTAGTGAAGAAAAATAATAATATTTGTTTCACTACAATCCTCTATTAATTTTGGAATATGTTTCAATGCGAAGGTCTTATAGAAGACTTTTGGACGTACCTCTACGATTATGAACGTGCACATCAAAATAGTTCTACCAATAATCATGATCCATGAAAATAATAATGGAAATCATAAGTTTAAAGAGATATAATATTGCACTTTTTCTAGTTATAAGCAAGTGCATTTCAATAGGTTTTTTGTCTCATATTTCATCAATGGATAATATGGAAATACAATGAATACATGATAAATTAATAACTTAGAGTTATAAAGTTGAAGAGTTTGACATTGAAGCTTCTTTACATAGATCTAATATAAAATGAGAGTAAAGAGATGAAGTTGAAGAGTTTGTCGTGTTTAACATAGAATGTCCAGATCTAGGCATACAACATTTCATAAATGGAAACTTTTGTTTGCAGCTGTCTAATCTTTTCAAATTTGGATTATTTTTTGCCTTTTTTGATCCTCCCGTACCTTTATAAATAGAGAGACACCCCCAACCTTTGGGAACATTAGCCACACATTTAGAAGAAGGGAAAATTAACCTATGAGGGAGAGGGAGAGGGAGAGGGAGAGGGAGAGGGAGAGAGAGTAAAGAAGTTCTGAAACTTTGAGCTTGAGTTTTTATCTTTCTTCCTCCCGTACCTTTATAAATAGAGAGACACCCCCAACCTTTGGGGACATTAGCCACACATTTAGAAGAAGGGAAAATTAACCTATGAGAGAGAGAGAGAGAGGGAGAGGGAGAGGGAGAGGGAGAGGGAGAGAGAGTAAAGAAGTTCTGAAACTTTGAGCTTGAGTTTTTATCTTTCTTCCACCACGCAACATCCACATTGATCTAGAAAGTTGAAATTTTGAGAAAAGAGAGAAGAGAGATTTTGAGCACGAGTCTTCTACCGGCTCTAACCACACTACGTCATCATCTTACATTTTATGCATAAAAGGGGGTTTTCTTTTTTTAAATATTTTGCATACTGCATTTCATTTTAATTGCATGTCGTAGTTAGGTGTTTTCATTGCATTGCAATCGGAGGGATAAAACCCCTTGGGTAAGTTTTCTCCTCCAATTTCATATTTGTAACTTAATTTGCTGAATTACTTACTACAACATATTAATCCACGACATTTTGATTTTGTTTTGCATAGAAAAGAAGATGAAGATGAAGCTCACCAGTGCGGGAACCTATAGGCAATGCTGGTGCTATCCTATAGTAGTTGAACCCACAACATACACATCTCCCCAAGCATCTCGAGGGTCGACGAAAGCGAATCGAGAGTGGTGATCACATCGATTCCATCATCTATGGAGTGAAGGAGTCAGATAAAAAAGCAAGGGATACAAGCGAGGTAGCAAAATGCATCAAGGTACGTAGAACGTGCGCTTCCTCCAAAAAATCCCGTATCCACAGTTTGACGATCACAGTGGGACAGCTAAAAGTGCCCCTATGCTAAGATGAACATCCCTTTTCTTCATCCTCTCTTTCTTTTCCTTGCGTCTTTTAGTTCGTTTTTTTTATTATATATTTGTGGTTTTTTAAGAGTCGTGGCGAAATTCCTCATAGTGTTTTGAGGCACCACGATCTCTTCATTTTTTGTTTTTTTCTTTTACGCTTAAATGCATGCAACCACCTCCCATTTGATTTTAATTTTCAGGAGTAGAGGTGGTTGAATAAAAGAGGCCATTTTGTGTGAAAAAATAACTGTTAGTGCATTGAACGCCTATTTTCTAACGTTCAACGTTGAACGCTCGAGGCTTAGCGTCAAACAACTCTAAATAGAATTTTTTTTTTGTCTCTTTGTTTTCTTTTTACAACTGGCCCAAATATCAAGTTGTGAGGTGATCGGCTTTGTCGTAGGGACCAAAACCTTGACTTATTGGGTGCTTTTCAAAAACCTAAATAAAATCGATGTTTTCTCTATGACTTGTTTGGCCCTTATTGGAAACTAATTTGTTTTTGTCTTTTCATGGGTTATGCAAATAACCACCCAAGTCTAAAACACCTTTATTTTGAAAGGTTTGAAAGAGGTGTTTATGTTATCATTAACTTACACAAGAGTCACATCTTCTCTCCCTTGACTCTTGTGAAAGTTAATTAGAATCCCAAGTTGAGAATTGTATTCTCCCTCTCCCCTTCTTTGGTTTGATGTGGTTGTGTGTTTGAATATACGAGTGACCCAATCAATCCTAAGTACACTGGGCTCTACCTCTACGGGGTAGGGATCTAAGTGTGCTTAGGCTACCCTAACGACCCTTAGGAGTTGAGGTAAGAGGTAGTACCCAAGAAGAAGAATTTTATCCCATTTGTGAGGAGTCATAGATTACCCTGAAGAAAGCCATACCTAATCCTTAGTCATTCTAAGAGCCACACAGGTTCAAAACACTAATAACAAAGTGAAAACCTGAAATCAAACCGTTAATTATTTATTTGAAAGTGTTTCTGTGTAGTTCTGTAAATAGGGATGTTGAACACTAAATATTTTGTGTCTTACGTTAGACGTGTCAGAATTAGCATTTAACACATTGTCTAAACTTCTGCTTACTTCTGGTTTTTATTCGTGGTGAATGTTGAATGTTACAAACTAAATGCTTGAACAGGTACCTTAAACAGATCATTTACAGATTGATTCTCTTTTCCTTTTTTTTTTATAGAAACTTGTTTTAGGTTTTGAAATTCTTTGTAAGTTTTTTCCCATCAAGTGTAATATTTGTAACCTTTTCCTTTTATTAGAAAAATTTTAAAAAAAGTAAAAAAAAAAAAAGGTGACAAAAAAAGAAGAAAAAAAAAAGGAGGAAAAAGAATCAAGCAAAAAAGAGTCAAAGAGGGGAAAAAAAGGAAAAAGACAGAGGTAAAGAGTCAAAAAAAAGAGAGTCAAAAAAAATTGTTGTTTTGTCTTCTAGATCCTTAAGTTCCAAAGTTTATCAATAGCCTATGTGTACATTTGGATTTAATCAAGGAAGCTTATCTAAAGCTAATGGAAGAGTCAATGGGAGCATTAAAATGATTCTAGTTGGATTCTGACGTGTTGGACGCCAAAACTGATTGCGTCTAATGTTGAACGCTATACAATTAGCATCCTACCCATTAGTTTGCCAATCTATTAATTTATGCCTGTTATTAGCCAAGTTTGACTACATTAATCAATAACAACACAAGGAGGGTGTGCCAATGGTCTATAAGGATTAAATAAATAATATTGGTTAGTGTTTGCATCAATCAATTTATCGTCGAAGACGTGGAAGGTAACAGAGTTGTTAGATGCTATTACTTACAACGTCTTAGATGCATAACAGATTGCGTCTTACACTTCCAGTACTGAACTCCAAGAGGGAAGTTAAGCCAAATGTTGGAATCTGAGAGCAACCAATCAGATACAACTAGAATGCCTAAGGAGGAGCCTATCCTGAAGCTATTCCATCCAACCACTGGAGAAAAGCTGGATCTCGACTCGATCCAATATCAAACCTTGTGGTGCTTCATTTACAGTGACACCAACCACCCTAGCCTATCAGGGATGGAAAATTAACAGAATGATGATCTCCATCATGGTCAGTCAATACCTCTTTGGTGAAGGACTACAAAGGCCTATTGCAAACCACATCCCTGATGGTCTATACCAGGGACAACTCGAAAATACATCTCAGGACACCAAACACTAGGGGCACAGAAACAACCCAAATGGAAAACTTCAAACAAGGACAAACCCCTTGTTCCTTGAGCAACCACAACAACTGCTACATGGTGAGTATAACGGAAGAGTCAATCCACTTCTCTCTGGTCGACCAGATCGGAATGCTCATCATCAGGTTCCTCATCAACCATATGTCAACCAAGCATTAACTTCTCAAACTCACAATGGATTCAGTAACTTAGAAAAATGAGGAAGATTTTGAATGCTTTAGGGGTTCAGACACAAGCTTCCCCAACCTTTGATATGGGTAAATTTCCCTCATTCCAGCTCTCTCCTGGCTTCAAGTACCCAAAGACGTCCAAGTTTGATGGGACCACTAATCCATGTAGCCACATCATTCGGTTTCAAATGGAGTCAACCTCGTTCTTCCACGACTTGGGGCTTATCATACACCTCTTCTTTTATTCATTAGAAGGCGAACCCATGGAATGGTTCATGACCCTCTCAAAGGAAGAGTTCAGTAGCTTCAACAAGATCAGTGAATGCTTCTTAACCAAGTATTAACACAAGATCGCATCAAAGCCAACTTTGCATAAATTAACTAAAGAGAGCAAGAAGCCAGATGAAGAATGGGTCATTTCTACAAATAGATGGCGAGAAATGGTAGTCAATCAGGCCTAGACATCCTAGAAAGACAAGTTATCAAGACGTTGATTTGCAAACTCAACTGGACTGATGAAAAGAGGACTGGCAAATGCATACTACCCTTCCATAGCTGCACTCTATGAGGTGGCTACTTCTGTGAAGGAAAACATGCATGAGTTCCAAGAGACAGAAGGCAACACTAAGCCAATGTATCATGTCTAGGCTGGAAAGTCGAAGTAGTGGGATCAACCTCCTCAGATGCAAGATCATCAGCAGAATGGCAATGACAGGGGCAACCACCATGCAACTTCACTTGTAACACCCGTAAATTCATTTTGTAATTATTTGCATTTTAATGAATTTATTCCTAGATGGGTGTTACGATTCCGAGGCTTGTTGTGTGGATTTGTGCTTTTAGGCTTGGGCTTTGTGGGCCAGCTTCGTTGGCATATTCCCGTGCATGGTTGGCACGGTGCATTGTGACATTATGCTTGTAGGCCCGGATGTGGGTCCGTGTGGGGCCGGTGTTGTGGGCCGATTACTGTGGTTAGTGGTTGGGTGGTGGTCGTTGGCTCGTGCCTTGGAGCTGGCAGTTGGGATGTGTGCGGCCAGGCTAGAGGATGGCCGGAGACTTACTGGTGCACGCATGCTGGGGGTTGCTAGGCAAGTGCGCAACGACTTCCTCCCTTGCGTATATAAGGCGTGCATGAGGCGAGTTTTCTCCGACACACCAGAGCCCCAACCAAGCCTCCTTTCCTTCATTTCCTTTTGCCCCTCCACTCCTTCTCCATCCCGTTTGCTAGTGGGTGAGGGTGAGAACCAGAGAGAGATCCTGAGAGTGGGGGAATAGGAGGCGGCGGTGTGAGGTGGCTCGTGGCAGTGTGGGAAGCTCTGGAGTGGCATCCCTGAGGTCGTAGGGTGGCTGTGGTCGTGCGGGGTCGCCAGTGTTCGTCAAAGTTGGCTGGAGGGTCGTCGGAGCTTGTTTCAGGTACGTATCCCCAATTTAATGTGTAGAAATCATGTAAAATGGTAGAAATGCCTAGGATGCATGTAATCTAGGCTAAATTTAATGTTTTAGAAATTTTGGGGATTTATTGTGGTATTTATGGGTATTTATGGCGGTTGGTGTGTTTTAGGTCATTTTGACCCTTATGTCTTTGCGATTTTATATCTTGATGCATGGTGAATGGACTTTAGTTTTGTTTGTTGGGTTTTGGAGTAGACTCGAGGGTCTACTGTATATGTTTTATTAGAGATTTTTGGTGGTTGTCTGGGGGTCCAATCGGAGCTCCCACTTCGAACAATTTTTAGGTGCCCTACTGCAGGTCGTCTGAATTCTAACAAAAAACTGGGGACGCAGGTCGATTGCGTGGGCCACATGCATGGGTTCGATAGTGGCTCTGGCCCCTGGTCCATGCTCTGTTGGTGTTTAGATGGAAGTGCTAGAGACGCTGGCCAGACACGTGCTCCACATGCATGGGTCTGCTAGGGCATTTTTGGGGTTTTTCCTGGATTTTTGGAAAATGTATTTTAATGCTACGATTTTCTAGATTGGTTTGTATTGTCCTTGTAAGATGGGATTGTGGGCCGTCAGTGGTGGTCTCCAGGGACACCTAATGTACCATTTTGACGAGGTTTTGAAAGAATTTTCCTAAGATATAAAATGGTTTTGGAAAGTGGATTTCAAAGAGATAGTTGGCCTGTTTTGGAAAATGGTTTTCTAGGTTTCTGTATATGGGCCGAGACAGTGTAGGACCATATCGTCGGGAATAGGGAATATGACAACATTCTCAGGTGCTCGGGCACAACACCCTGGTCGAGGTCGGGGCCTGAGATACCTGAGGCTGAGGGACGTCGAGTTCTGGAGGTATGAGACTCCTTGACTGTCGTCTCGAGGTTAGGAATGTGGTCCACGGGTTGAGGTGTCTTGTGGCATGACGGGAAGGTATGATACTCCTGCTGTCGTTGTTAGCACTGAGGCTCGAGTGTCGTCGGGTGTAGAGGTATGACACTCCCTCCTGAGCACTATGTGTGGAGGACGTCGTGAGGAGGCGTACCCTGTGATGGCTAGTGTGGGTGGGACACGTGCCCCATAGCTGGTAGCATCCTGAGAGACAAGACAGCCTTCCCAGGGAGGGTTGGCTTTGTGAGGATTCTCCAGGTGGGAGAATCGCGGGACGACGCAGCTCCTGCACAGGGTGGCACGTCGTGGTAGTGCAGAACCGTTGGTTGCTCTTCGGTGGGTTGCTTGTGGCAAGAGTTTGGTTGCCTAGCGCCGGGCTTCCCGACTTACTGTGTGCGGTTTTGGCCATTGAGGGCCTTTGCTTGTGGTTTTGGGCTAGTAGAGCCCTGATTGTGGTTTTGGCAGGTGTGGGTCTGGTTTGTGAAGTTTTGAGGAAATGGTTTGAGAATTGAATTTAAAGGAAAAGTTAATTATAGTTTTCTACGGTTTTCTCGAGCTGCGTACTAGGTGACTCCTGTCACTCATGCATTTTCCTTGTGGTTTTGGTTTACCCGTGCAGATATGCGATTGATTTAGCATAGTGCATATAAATCGGAGTCTCCTAGCCGCACACACAGATTCCTGGTTGATGATATTTTCCTGTTAGCTTTTATTTTCTTATAATTTAATTTGATTAAATTATCGGTGAAAATGTGGGACGTTACAGTTAGTATCAGAGCTCCAGGTTCACTAGGTTGCACTAGGCTAGTGCTACATCTAGGGTGTCTGGTCTAGAGACTCCATAGGTTTTGCATGCATGATAGGGTCTGCACTTGGAAGGTGGTTCGTGCGGAACTGAGGAGTTTGGCACATGGGATCTCTCACACGTTCAACAAGAGTAGTGCCAGTGAGGCGTCGGGTGAACCATGGCTAAACCAGTTTACGAAGCTTCATCTGTTGTCGTTCAAGGGCAAGGTCAGTACTGAGGAGAGCAAGGCCTGATTGGAGAAGGTGGTGAAGATGCTGGAGAGCATGATGTGCCTAGAGGAGCATTGGGTGCAGTTGGCGACTTATTTGCTGGATGGTGAGGCAGCTAGGTGGTGGAAGTCTGTGAGGCGACTGAAGTTCCCGGACTCAGTCACTGTTACATCCAGTGGAAGGATTTCAAGACGACCTTCTATGACAAGTATTTTCCCGCTCATGTGAAGGAACAGCTTCATCGAGATTGAGTTCGCTCGACTTGGAGCACGGCACGATGTCGGTGCTTGAGTATGAGATTGAGTTCGCCCGACTTGAATGCTTTGTTCCTACCTATGAATCTGAGGAGGAGCGGGCGTAAAGGTTTCTGGATGGCTTGAACCTAGGGCTACAGGTAAAGGTGATGGGTTGTTGGTGCTAGACTGTGGAGGACATGGTTGGGATGGTTTATCACTTCGAGGCTGAGCACCAAAAGTTTCTTGAGAGTCGTCCCAAAGGGGAGGGTAAGTCTTTTTTTACCTCCCGATTCTCTTTCTCTAGTCCTCCATGTGTTAGCATTCCAGGTAGCCTTAAGAAGAAGCAGAAGGCAAGGTCCAGTGTTTCCTCTACGGGCCGGTAGAATTTTTCTAGGGGTAGCGGAGCTGGCCTCAGTTAGATAGGGTCCAGTGCTCCTGGTAGGAACCAGTGCTTCAACTGTGGTCAGATGGGCCACATCGCTGCATAATGTCCTCATCCTCGGCAGCCTTCGGCCTCTATGGTGTGCTACAATTGTAGGAAGGCAGGACACGTTCAAAGATCTTGTCCGAAACCACCAAAGAAGGCAAGAAGTCTATCGCAGCAGCCGACTAGGGGACGGGTGTTTACCATTGCAGCTCCAGGCATTGGGTCTTCGGGAGATGTAGTTGAGAGTAAGGATGATTAGTTGGCTCTGTAACCCTCTGAGATT
The DNA here is from genome assembly GCA_024699735.1 of Posidonia australis. Taxonomy (NCBI): domain Eukaryota; kingdom Viridiplantae; phylum Streptophyta; class Magnoliopsida; order Alismatales; family Posidoniaceae; genus Posidonia; species Posidonia australis. Next base: position 10,481 of record JAMKQA010052217.1, read on the forward strand.
TGTTGTAATCTCTTTGTAATCTGGACATCTGCCTAATTGTACAGATATATGGTGTTGTTGTTTTGTTTGGCGATCAGGTTCTTTTGTTGTGGCTGGCTGGATGGCCAAAGTGTTGTTTGACTTAGGGAGTTCTTTCTCCTTTATCTTTGAGTCTTTCGTGGCGAAGTTGGGAGAGAGACCAGCTAGATTGGCCTTTCATCTCAGCGTGGTGGTGCTGTTGGGGGAGCACAGTTTAGCATGGAGGTATCTACAGTCTGTCGACTTGACGCTGAATGGTAGAGAGTTCGACGCTAGCCTGATCGTGATGGACATACATGAGTACGACATGATACTCGGCATGGATTGGTTGGTGCAGCAGTCTGCTTTGATCAACTGTGCTCGGAGGAGAATTTATTTTGGATCTTCTGAGGATGGTTCTTTCTTTGTGCGAGGTGGGTGTCAAGGTGAGCCTAAGCTTGTCATTTCAGCTATGAAGGCTTATAAGTCTTTGGTCAGGGGTTGCATGGGGTATCTAGCTAATATAGTTACCTCCACTTCTCTTGAGTTGGGTGTTCAAAACACCTCTGTGGTGTGTGAATATGTCGTTGTTTTCCCTGACGATTTGCCTAGTATGCCACCTCATAGGGAAGTAGAGTTCTTGATCGATTTGATCTCCGGTTTTGGTGTTGTGTCAAAGCCTCCCTATCGCATGGCACCAGCGGAGTTGCGAAAGCTCAAGACACAGTTGTAGGAGTTGCTGGACAATGGGTTTATCAGCTCGAGTGTGTCTCTGTGGGGAGCGCTTGTCTTGTTCGTCCCCAAGAAGGATGGTTCGCTCTAGCTGTGCATAGATTATCGGATACTAAACCAGATTACGGTGAAGAACAAGTATCCCTTGTCTCGCAGTGATGACTTGTTCGACTAGTTGCAGTCTGCATCCATGTTCTCGAAGATAGATCTGAGGTCAAGGTATCACCAGTTGAGGATACGAGACTTAGATATTTAGATGACTGCCTTCCGGACACGGTACATGAATTACGAGTTCACGGTCATGCCTTTCGACTTGACCAATGTATCGGTTGCGTTTATGGATCTAATAAATAGGATTTTCAGCTCTTTTCTAGACCAGTTCGTTGTGGTTTTTGTTGATGACGTGCTGGCCTACTCTCCTGATGTTGAGACTCACGCCTTGCACCTGAGGGAGGTTGTAGACACTCCAATTTTTTGATTTTACAGGTTGGAGATGTGGTGGCTGAACTCAAACCTTCATAGGGCCCATTTAATTCATGAAAGCCCACTTGGGCCCATGAAGGCCCACATAGGCCCATTGAGCCCAATTGAGCCCATGAAGGCCCGCAATAGCTCAACCCACTTACTTCTCTTTCCTTTCCAACCCAACACCCCATTTTCTCCTATTTGACTTTTTTTTGTTTTTCACCAAAATCAAACTTATTTCTCTTATTTTTTCTCCCCCATCCTCATTTATCAATGTTTACTTACCAAAACATGTAAATATTTCACCCAACTGAATCCATCTTCCTCCCCTCAATTCCACACGATTTCAGCCTTCTTCCTTGACTTCACCCAGATCCCACGAGCCTGTTTCAACTCAGCCCGCACCCCATTGAGCCAGCAGCTTCCAAGGCAGCTCAGCCACTGGATCAACCGTCACCGGAGGAGCTTGGATCGTCGTCGATCCTTGTCGGCAGTAAAGGGGACAGATTGGAGCGCGAGGGGGACAGCTGTTTGCTGTCTGCTGGGCTGTTACAACTGCGGTTAGGAGTTTGTTACCATTCTGTTACGTATCAAGTGCCCTGCCGGAGTGGTTTGTTGGGTTGTTGCTCACCTATAAAAGGAGAGGTAGAGGCAGCGACTGGGACACCCCTTGACCGCACGAGAGAGCCAAGAGTTGAGAGCGAGAGAATTCCAGAGCAAGAGGAGAGTTCGCGGAGATGAATGGTAGCCGTTTCCAAAGCTCCGGCAAGCTTCTTTAGTCCAGGTACACACCTTACAGAGCTCAATTATTGCTAGAGAACATTCCTAGGACTTCCCCTTGCTTCCTGGATCGATTCCAGGAGACCCAAAGGCCTCCTCTGGTTTGTGTGGTGCCCCAGGTCCCGCCGGAGTCAATTTCCAGCAGCCTAGGTGGGGGCACTGGCTCGGGGCTCCTCCCTGGTCACAGAGCTTAGGTTTAGTCCTCCCCTACTCTTCTCTCTCTTTTCCCCTTCTCCTGGCCCTGCTCCAACTGTTGAGGTGTGCCCTGGGAGGAATTCGCTGGAACTAGCTCCGTCACCGTCGCCGGGGAAGAAGCACCCCTACCTGAGCCCGCTCTCCGCTCTGAGCCTCACCGAGGTGATCCAGCCCCCCAGGGGCCTTCCTCTAGCCTTGCTCGATCCTCCGGAGCCACCAAGAATCCCCCTCGATCACTGGATAGCTCTTGCAGCCAAGCCCGCCAGATTGCTCGGATTTCTACGGCTGATGACCACCAAGATGCACACAAAGCTCCGCCCGACGCTCCTGGATGAGGGGAAAGCGCCTACATCACCTCCTCAACTCCTCAGAAGCCTCCGATCGCAGCGCCATCGCCCTGAACGCCTCCAGCCACCGCGGATATGTCGCCGATGCAGCCCGACTGCAAGCGAGGAGGAAGGACCATTTCAGCCGTCAGAACCTGCATCCACACTGTCGGATGTCATCCTCTCCTTTCCTTCTTGCTTCCCATGGAGTCTAATCTAAGATCAGACCACAGGAAGCTTTCGTTTTCCAATCTTGATGGTCGCTGGCGGCGGAGCTCCGTCGCCGGCGACCGTCGTTCTTTTTTTTCTCTTAAGACAATTTAAAAAAACATTTATTTTAATAAACGTCTGAAACATTATTTTTCTTTCATTTAGGTCCTTCTGGCATTACTTTTAGGTCCTTTTATTACATATAGGTCTTGCAATCATTTTTCATAAATCTTTCGAATAAAGTTTTAACTGAAAATATTACAAGTTTTCATAAAATAATGTTTTCTAAATTTAAAACTTTAATAAAAGCCCTCTAGAGTTTTTTAAATGCTTTTTGCTTTAGACAAATTGCATAGAGGCCCCTAAGCTTTCTCAAATTCTTTCTGTAAGTTCATTTTTTCTGTAGAAATTGCATAAAAGCCCTTGTATTCTTCAAAATGTTCTAGAATGCACATTTCTTTGGTTTATTTGCATTTAAACCCTTGGACTTATTTTAAAACTTTTTTGAAGTATGTTTTCTCAAGGTAAATTACACTTTGACCCTCTATCTTTACTGAAATTCTTCTGGATGCTTTTTTCTGTAGGGCAATTTGCAATTTAGCCCCTATACTTCATTGATTTTACTCTATTTGCCTTTTTTCAGGGGTAAAATGACCATTTTGCTCCTGAAACTTCCTAGAACTTTTTTGAATCATTTTTCTTGCATTTTTACCCTGATTTTATGCAGAATTGATTTAAATGCATGTTTAGGTGGTAAAATTGCATTCTGACCCCTAGAGAACTTCATTTTGACTAAGAGTGCACATTTGACCCCAGAATTCTTCATACTTGCATAGATTGTGTTTTCCTATGTATTTTTGATGATTTGGGCTTCTGAACTTTAGTTTTCTTTGGAATTTGGGCTTTTTGCACAAAACCCCTAGGAGTTTTCATATTTGCATTCACACTTGCACTTTGCATGACTTTTCACATCTTTTTGCACCAGTTTTCTTGTCTTTTCTGCTTGGCTTTGCGCATACTTTTCCTAGCTCGTTTCTAGCTTTGTTTTTTCGCCGTTTCCCGGATTTTCCCCTGATTTTTGCCTTTAGATTTGTTTTGGTTTTCCATCACCTGAGGGTGTACAGTAAAAGGCTTGTCAAAGCCGACATTGTCCCGAAATGAGGATTATTTTCCCCTTTTTGATTTTCTCGGATTTAACCCAATTTTCGCTGTTTTGCGAGACGTTTTCCGAGAATTTCTCAATTTTCACGATTTTTTTCATCGCCCAAGGGTGTACAATAAAGCGGCATTCTCAATGCCTACAATTGTCCCTCGGATTAACTTTTTCCTTTTATTTCACTTCATACTTTGCTTTGGCATGTTTTCAATCATCTTCATGTATGAGCATATAGAATAAGCAAGCATACATTCATTAGACCATTGACAGTAGGAAAACTAGAAGGACTGAGTTTTCTCGGGCGCATGGGGGTGCCTAACTCCTTCCCCATGCGTAACCAGAATCCTTATCCTTTCTCTGGCCCGCATTCATTTGTGCATTGTCCATTAGGCACGGAGCACGCACATACATTCTGCATCTTGTTTGCTTCCCAGTTTTTTTTTGGTGTTTTTGGTTTTCCTCATCTTTCCATTAAAAACTAGGTGGCGACTCCTTTCCTTATCCTTTTTATCTTCCCTTGGTGTTTCCGGGTCTTATCTCTTCCTCCGGATTCACCATTTTCGCTGTGACCGTATTGGATCTCCTCATGTGTTTGCACACACTGAGTAGTAGGAGAGCCGTGCAAGGGTTCCACTGGCATGGTCACAAGAACTGGCGACTCCGCTGGGGATAACCAGATTCTAGCTTTCGTTCTGGTTTCCCTACTTGTCTGTGGTCTATTTACATTATGCTTGTTTGTTTGTTCATATTTGCTTGTTTATATTTTGACTGAACATGCCTTTTTTCGCTTTCTTTACACTATTGCTATGCCACTGCA
>JAMKQA010052219.1:0-11539 GCA_024699735.1 Posidonia australis
TTTTAAATGGATTTGATCAAATTTTATTTAATTAGGGTTTTATGGGATTTTGGGTGGATTTTAATTGGATTTTGTGGTTTATGGGTTTTATTTGTTAAATTAGGGTTTTATTGGATTTTTAAGGGGATTTTGACTGGATTAAGTGGGTTAGGTTGATTTCTTGGATTTTAAGTTTAATTGGGTCAGGTGGGCTAGTGTGGGTCTGATTGGGACTTATGTGGGGTAGGATTTTGGTGGTCGCGACCAGAGCATCAACCGAAGGAGCCTGCTGCCAAGTGACTTCAAAATCAAAGTGTCTACACACTGCATACTCCTTAGAACCTACTAAGCAGTAGTTACAACCCCTTAATTCATGCACATGCTTGATTTAAAAAGAAATAATAAGAGGACCTTTTATGCTTGCTTTTCATCATATTTCAGTTCTCTAGCATCTAAATAATTGATCTGGATAAGACTAATCTCAATTCATCTCTTGCATCTGGCCCAGATTCTGAAATCAGACTACAGTTTGATTCATAATTTCTGGAGTGCACCCAATTGGAGCACATATATGGCGTACCAGGGTGGCACACCTAATCAGAGCACCATCCTGGTGCACCATCCTAGTGCACTAGTCTGGTCAGAGAGCAAATGACCAACTTTGCATCATGATCTGCATGTGACTCTGGATGTTCTAGACTCTGATTTTTTTGGTGTTTATTGTCCAATATGTCATGTCTTTATATGCCTGATTTCAACATGTGATAGCACTATTTTATAGGACTTTTGCATCTTGCATGTTCAGCTTGCTGTTGTAATCTAGTGAGCTGATTGCCCCATTAACTCCTGTTTAGGAGATTCTTATGCAACAGTCCATGATCCAGATTTGGATGACATAGCTAGAACTCATTGTTTTGTTTAGCATAAGGGTGGTGTGGTCATGTGTGAGGCATATAGCCCTTGAGCATAAGACCCACATTGTGTTTTCATTCATGGATTTTGATAGATACTCATGATGCATGTTCTGATGGGTTTCTGTAAATTTACAAGATTTTCTATTGCATGGCATATTAGTCCAACTTACTGTCTGATCTGTAATTTCATTTGCACACTTTCTTGGCATACATTAGTAGAGTACACAATTGGCGCATCAAACTAGCGCACCTGCCTGTTTTATGTTGCACGCAGTAGTTTTTGGCATAGTGTTTAGCATGTTTCGTGTTTTGATTTGCCTTTGGTTTTTATCTAGGTGTCTTCCTGGATATACTAGGATGATTTCACTCTATTTTCAATCTTTTTAATGCATAATAGCTCATATTTTGCATATAGTAAAGCGAGGATGAAAGTCACTCGGTGTTGCTCGATCTTTGATCATATCCTTGCACCGGCGCACGGGTGACATTTCTGAGCATTAGGACACACCCTACAACCCATGCACCCATGTTTAGCATAGGGCACCACTCACATATAGCATTGCATTGCATATCGCCCTTGGGCGTACAGAAAAGGCTGAAAAGCCGACATTCTATATAAGTAAACGAAAAAACCCATTAAAAGACCGATTTTCGAGCACACGAGGGTGCCTAATACCTTCCTCATGCGTAACAAGGATCCTTGCCCATTTCTGGTTTATGAAGACCTTTTTCATTAGTTTTATCGCATGATTTGAATGTTTTTAAGCGGTTTTCCTCGTCTTCCGTTTTAAAATAGACTAGGTGGCGACTCCTGTATTTTTACTATTATTTTTATTATTTTGCCGTGACTTTGCCAATCCTCACGCGTTTGGCCTTTCGCACCAAGCACGAGGTTGTCACCGGCATGTTACACAATCATTTTAATATAAGAAACTTTCAATCATTGTAATCAAACTTCAACATGCGAGACAAAATAAGTGACAAATTTGGACTTATGTCAATTATTGTAATTTTGCTTTGTCCTAGTAATTTTCTAGTAAAGTATGATTTAACTACTCCATTGCTGCATCAAAAGAGGGGATAAGAACTATTGTACATGGAGGGGTATTATTCTTAACATGTGCAATTTTAAGTAGTTGGAGTAAGTTTGAGAAGTTTTAATGAAGAATTAAAGTCGACCTTAAGAAGGAAATACAATTGCCAACTACTTTATTTGTGTCACAGTTATCATAAAACCACATCCAAATTTTAGAAGGTAACTGTGGTTGATAAAAGTACTGAAAGTTCACAATTAGCTATTTTAAATGGAAAATTTTGTAAAATTTGCACAATCAACTATGTTACTTTGCATATGAAAGTTCACTTTTACTGACATCAAACATGCTATGTTCGACTTTTCATATGAAATTTTATGAAAATTTTGTCACTGATGTATATGTTAGTGATTGCCTATACAAGCCCCAATTGATTTCCATTAATTACATAACAGATGGTGAACAAGAAAGTCTATAGTAACAACAGTTTCGTGGATGTCAACAAATTTTTATCCACACAAATTGTTCTACATGCAAAAGAAATGGTTAAACGAGTATGATGTGAACAAAAATGTTGATAAAAGAAAATATTGAATCAACATCAAATTCATGTTAGTTGCTACACTAAAGATGGAGATGTAAATCCAAGTATTTGCATTGAACTGGATGAAAGTTTAAGCTGCTATCAATCAATATTTTTTCTTTACAGATTTAGAAAAAATATCCATTATTATTGAGAAAAATGTTTTTTACCAATTCAGTAGGAAGGTTGTTGTGGCTTCTTGATCCGCTTGTAAAGTGAATTTCTTACTTTCTATGGTTTATCTTCCTTATCACAGACCTTCTTTGGAGCTATGCATCTATGGCCAAAAAGCTCATAAAGTCTATTTCACTAAATTTTAATATTAAACAACAATATATATATTAATTCCTATATATACAACAATAAACATAACTCTAATATAATATAAACATTAATTACTTCTCCTTTATGCACTAAAGTGGAGAAAATGTCTTGATTGCCTAATAATCATCATGAGGTTCAAGGTATTTTGCTAATGCATCTATCCTTGCCCTATGGTATACATTATTTATCCTTTTCTTGATTAATTTTGTAAAAAAAACACAATAATCCTCCTTGAGACACCTAGGTGAAAGAGTAAACTTGCTCTGTATAAATCCAACACAATTGTTAATTTAATATACTAATTGTTTACATTAAAGATAACACTAAGGTTTACTTATTACCAGTAGGGTATCAAACAATCTTTCCCTCTCATCTGAAGGCAAATGTGTCCATTGGTACTTGATGGTCGATACATAAGATTGAAATATTTTTGTAATCTTGAACGAGATCCTATTACTTCTTGAAGGTATTGCATTCAAATCAAATTAAATATAGAAAATAAATAACATGTTGACTAACACAAAATTAAAAAGAAAAATGAGTTGCCTGTATGACATCAGCTCTAAAAGAAGTCTAGGTCCCCGGGAAACATGAGTATGTCTTCCTTGTTCTTGTTGTTCTTGTTAATTTTCATTAAAATTACACATATGTTAGTAAGTATATTTAATATCTGCATTTAAAACCTACAATTTAAATTAGAGGGGGATAAAAGAACTCAGGTTAGACCTCATGTGTAGTACTACTCTTTCGAGTAATACTATGTCTAATCATAGGAGCCGTAGGAGCCTGAACAAAAGTGATCGAAGGTGTCTACTCAACTCCAGGTAATGACATACCTTGTGAGTGCATGTACTCAATTAATAGAGCACTTGTGAAAGTATTAGGATCGATCTCTTGATCCTCAAATAAACTACGTCTACTGGAGCGTTGAGTACCTCCACTAAACCCAACCATCTAATATTGGAACAGAAATGAGCAAAGGAAAAAACATGTACAGTCTCTTATTACACATCAAAGAAGGTAATTATATGGTTTGGTCATGACAAGCTAATACGAGTAATCTTTAACATGTGAATTGAATCCATCAGTAGAAAGACTAACAACAACATTGTGGTCTTTTACTACAAATGAAGGGAAGGACTCCTTTAAGACTTGTCAACACTTAGTATCGGAAGGATGCTCCATATCAGTGTCCTATGTATGATTTGCATGTGTAGACACCTTGATTTTGCAGTCACTTGGCAACAGGCTTCTCTGGAAAGATGCTCTGGTTACGACCACCAAAACCCTAACTCTCAAACCTAAACCCTAACTCCACCTAAACCCTAGCTCAACCTAATCCCACTCAAGCCCACATAAGCTCATTTAGCCCCACACAAGCCCACTTTAACCTAATCAAAGCAAAAACTCATAATTAAAAGTCAAAATGAAACAAAACTCACTTAAATCATCAAAAAACCCAAATTAAAACCAAAATCAAATAAAATCTATTTAAACCATTTCAAATCCAAATTAATTAAGTAAAAACCATAATTAAAAACTGTAACCATGCTGGCGATAGCCTCGTGTTTGGCGCGAAAGGCCAAATGCACGAGGATCGGCAAAGTCACGGCAAAATAATAAAAATGCAGAAGTCGCCACCTAAACTATTTAAAAACGGGAGACGAGGAAAACCATTTCAAAAGGTTAAAATCATGCAATAAAACCAATGGAAAAGGTCAACATGAACGAGAAATGGGCAAGGATCCCTGTTACGCACGAGGAAGATATTAGGCACCCTCGTGCACCCGAAAATCGGTCTTTTAATGGGTTTCTCATTTACTTGTTTGGAAATGTTGGCTTTTCAACATGTTTCTATACACCCGAGGGCAATATGCAATGCAATGCCATATATAAGTGGTGCCCTATGCTAAACATGGGTACCTGGGTTGTAGGGTGTGTCCTAATGCTCAGAAAGGTCACTTGAGCGGTGAGTCAAGCACTGGTGCAAGGATGTCGCACAGATATGATCAAAGATCTAACAACACTGAGTGATTTTCATCCTCACTTTACTACATGCAAAACATGAACTATCATGCATAAAAATGGCTGAAAACAGAGTGGAGTCATCCTGATATGTCCAGGAAGACACCCAGAGAAAACCAAAGGCAAATCAAAATAGGAAACATGCCAAATACCCTGGCAAAAGCTATTGCGTGTAGTAAAAAACAGGCAGGTGCGCCTGTGTGGTGCACCAGACTTGTGCGCCTGTTTGGTGCGCCACCTATGTGCTCTACTGATGTGCCAGAAAGGTGTGCCAAAGAAAATCACAGATCAGACAGTAAACTAGCCTAATGTCATGCAATATAAAATCCTGTAAACTCACAAACTCATCAGAAAATGCATCATAAGTATCTAACAAAAACTTAGCATGAAAACACAATATGGGTCTTGTGCTCAAGGGCTATATGCCTCACACAATACCACACCACCCTTATGATAAATAAAATCAATAAGTTTCAACCATGTTATCCAGATATGGATCGTGGACTGTTGCATAAGAACCTCCCAAAATAGGAGTTCATGGGGCAATCAGTTCACCAGATTACAACAACAGGCTAAACATGTAGGATACAAAAGTCATATAAACAATGCTATCTTAGGCTAAAATCATGCATACAAAGATATGACATAGTAGAGAATAAACACCAAAAGCATTAAAGCCCAAAACACCTGGAAAAGCATGCAGATCATGATGAAATGTTGATGATTTATTCTCTGACCAGACTAGTGCGCCAGGATGGTGCTCTGGTTAGATGTGCCACCCTGGTGCGCCATATAGGTGCTCTAGTTTGGTGCACCCCAAGAAATTCTGAATCAAACTGTAGTCTGATTTTAGAATCAGGGCCAAATACAAGAGATGAATTATGATTAATTCTATCCATATCAATTATTTAGATGGTAGGGAACTAAAATATGATGAAAAGCAAGCATAAAAAGTCCTCTTATCACTTCTCTTTAAATCAAGCATGTTCATGGGTTAAGAAGCTGTAAGTACTGCTTAGTGAGTTTTCAAGATTATGCAATGATTTAATTAGCTTAACAAAGATGTAGAGATGACAAACATGCAAAGAGTATGTTTACAGTTCAGTTCATAGCTAGTATTTGCATGGAATCATGATTCATTATGTAAAACAGAAACCACATATTGCAGGATTACCATGACACAAAAGCATTATGAATACACATGTAGGATCATCCAACTTATCATAAAAGACACAAAAAAAATATTACTAATAGATCATACATCCAGTTAGTTGCATGCTTTATTCAGTGTATTATCTAGTGTTTAAATAAATGATAAGTAAAGATCTTACCTTGCCTAGGATGTTTCCACCTTGGATGGCTCAAGATAATACTTCCTTGTTGCTTTGGGTCAGCTGGGAATGCTCTGAGATGCAAGAAAATCCTCTAGAAACGAGAGTAGGTTGCTGAGAGTAGGTGAGTGGCTTTACCAAGAGATGGTAGGTAGCTCAGCCAAGAGAGAAAAACGGTTGCCAATGGAAGTCTTTCTACAGAGTCCCACAATGGTAACTCCATGGGATGTAAACAGTCTCGGAAACCAACAGCCTTGCGTAGATTCATAAGGAATATCCGCAAGCGAGGGTTACAAGCATGAAAGAGGGAAAGCTAGTAGCCAGCACCCTGAAAAGTGGTGGTGTGCCAGCTTGGTGCGCCACTGTGGTGCTTCAGCATGGTGCGCCACTGTGGTGCTCCAGCATGGTGCGCCACTGTGGTGCTCCTGCTTGGTGCGCCACTGTGGTGCTCCTGCTTGATGCTCCAATCTAGTACTCCACATTGGTGCTCTCCACTAGTTGTCGGACCGTAGGCTTGGGGTCGGTTTGTGCAAGGATCTCTGGCTAATGTCAAATAGGGTTCAAAAGTGGTTAAGCTTGCCGCATCCAAAGCAACATCTTCAGAGAGTTTATCTATGAGGCACCTCAAAATCGGGATGTCTACAGATGCCCCTCCCTGAGCGAGGTTGAGGGATGGAGGGAACCGAGACCGATGCTCATGGTTGACTAGATACTCCCATTTTGAGGCTACAAAGGAGCGATGTTTGTTGTAGGCACTAAGTCACTTATCCGGTGGATGCACCGAAAGTCATGACTTGTTGCCAAATGCAATTGCAAAATGCATGCAATTGCTGAGCTCAATGCTGGAAATGTGATGCCAATGCGAAAAACAAATGCACGAACTGATGCTCGAGAGGAAAAATGCAAAGCTAATGCTAACCTTAGAAACACAAGAATGGGTGCTTGTAAGTGGATGCAATGCTGATGCTAATGTTGAAATGATATGACAAAAATCAAAGGAATCCCACGCATAGATGAAACCATTGGCAGGAAAATGATAAGTAGTCGAACTCATCAACTAGATTATCGAGGTTATCAACCTGAGGTGGTGGGATATGACAAGTCAGCCAAGTCTTGTCAACCTGGCTGCCAAACAGCTTAACGGTTGTCAACCGAGTAGTTGGGGATACCAGCCCAATGAAAAGGGGCATGACAAACATACTATTTGTCAAGCAAGAAAGAGGGGGCCCTATCCGCACGGACTTAGGGAAAGCAAAGGGATTTCACCCCCACGAAAACCTAAAAGAAAAGGATAGAATAGGACCTTGACCGCCCAGTCAAAAGTCAAACAGCTGGATTTCGCACCCGCAAAAATCTAAGGAAAAGGAGAAGGACCTTGACCGCCCAGTCAAAGGTCAAGCGAAAGGATTTCGCTCCCACGAAAACCCAAGGAAAAAAAGATAGGGACCTTAACTACCCGGTCAAAGGTCAAATAAAAGGATTTTGCGCCCGCGAAAATCCAAGGATAAGGACCTTGACCACCTGATCAAAGGTCGACTCTGACCACCCGATTAGAAGCCAAAGAAAAGGATCTCGCGCCCACGAGAAAAAAGGAAAAGAAATGACCTTGACTGCCCAGTCAAAGGTCGACTCTGACCGCCTGGTCAAAAGCCAAAGAAACGGATCTCGCGCTCGCGAGGAAAAAAGAAAAGAAATGACCTTGACCGCTCGGCCAAAGGTCGACTCTGACTGCCTGGTCAAAAGCCAAGGAAAAGGATACGACCTTGACCGCCCGGTCAAAAGGTCAAACATTTGGATTTCGCGCCTGCGAAAATCCAAGGAAAAGGAATGACCTTGACCACCTAGTCAAAAGGTCAAACAACTGGATTTCGCGCCCATGAAAATCCAAGGGAAGGATAAGACCTTGACCACCCAGTCAAAAGGTCAAGCAAAAGGATTTTGCGCCCGCGAAAATCCAAGCAAAGCAAAAGAAATGGCCTTGACCGCCCAGTCAAGAGCCAAGGAAAAGGATCTCGTGCCCGCGAGGAAAAAGGAAAAGAAATGACCTTGGCACCCGATCAAAGGTCGACTCTGACCGCCTGGTCAAAAGACAAGGAAAAGCAACGGAAATAACCTTGACCGCCCGGTCAAAGGTCGACTCTGACCGCCCGATCAGAAGCCAAGGAAAAGGAATGGAAATGACCTTGATCGCCCGGTCAAAGGTCGACTCTGACCGCCCGGTCAGAAGCCAAGGAAAAGGATACGACCTTGACCTCCCGGTCAAAAGGTCAAACAGCTGGATTTCGCGCCCACGAAAATCCAAGGAAAAGGAGTGACCTTGACCACCCGATCAAAAGGTCAAACAGTTGGATTTCGCGCCCACGAAAATCCAAGGAAGAGGAATGAACTTGACCACCCGGTCAAAAGGTCGACTTTAATGGCCCAGTTAAGAGCCAAGAAAAAGGATCTCGTGCCCATGAAAATCCAAGGAGGGGTAAAAGGATCTCATCTGTCTGGAAGGAGAATCTGAAAAAACAAAAAGCGATAATCCCTGGATTGTCCCCTAGGAAAGAAACTGGCTGCAATTGCGCTCCAGAGGGCAAAACTGTAACTGTGCTCGCTGCTGGCTTTGTGGCACGGAAACCAGTGTTCTTGCTGAGATGCATGCAATATACTCTGAAAGAACCTTGTTGGAGTTTTGATCTCAACTGGCTTTGTTTGCGAGGTTGCAAAAAGTGAGGACCTACTTGCAATCTTCCAACACTTGAGGGCTTTATTGCAAATTTCTTGATATGACAAACTTCTGATTGCTGTATTACTACTATGCTATGATATTTGATATTCTGATGGGTACTTGCAAGCTTCTGCCCAAATATGATTTGTCGCGCCCTTTGTTTGTTATTCTGCACACTTCACGGTGTAAAGGGGTTTTCTGCGAGTTACCCATCTAGTGAATTTTCCAAGGACTTATGCATTCATTTTCTTGACAATTTACACTTTGTCGTTCATATACAAGCTGTGGAGGGTCAAAACGCAATTTTCGTTACCATTTTGAACTTTTGACCTTGGGAATGAAACTACTTGCATTATTGGTATATGATGGGGCTCACTGGGTAATTGCCATAACTACCAGCTCATATGCCATACTTGGATATCCAGCCATGGAGACACCCAAGCATTGTTCTGATGTTCTACAAACATGGTTTGGTGCATTAACTGCCGAGGATCGTGAGCAACTACAGGTTTGAAGCATATCATCCTCGTTGTTGAATATTGCAAAGGTTGAAGTGAAATGGCACTTTTTATGTGCTGTGGCTAGATTTTGGAAACCCACTTTCCATGCATTTCGCCTCAAGCAGACAGAGCTTACTCTCGCCTTGGAAGAAGTCCGATGGACCTGCAGGCTATTGCCATGCATGCCACCAGCCATTTTCATGTGCCGTGACAGCTATGCTTCTGTGTTGCATCAACTGACAGGCTTATCCAGAAGTGCTTGAGAAGCTTCATCTGCATGCTCCAAAAGTAGTACTGTCCCCATGATCTTCTTGACTTAGTAAAGGCCGCTGGCATGCCCCTAGTCAAAGACCTATTCCAAACCAAAGAGCAGTTAACATACCCCTGGCTAAAGATCCCTTTTTGCCAATATTCCGACCCAAAAGGCAGCTAGCATGCCCTTGGTTGGAACATGGGTAAACGCCTTGCAAAGCAATGCAAAATGCAAAAAGTGGTGTAATCGAAAATGTTGAATGCCAAATGACTTATGCAAGACTCATAAGATAGAAGCAAGCTTTATGCATGGTTTATGGAAGAAATGCCCACAGCACCGAGGAGGCCTTCATTGCCTACTACAAGGAATTAGAATGTCCTCAACTCACTTGGTGCTACCTGGATCCCTGGGTTTATGGTGGCTCTCACTCAACCAATGGGCTTTTGGGGTAAAATGGGCTCCATGCCAAACTCCTAGGGCCCTATACCTACTTTTTTCGATAATTCATTTTTTCTTTTTCTTTTTTTACTCCCTCAAAGGCATGCTGACCGACCCTATCCTTGCTTGGAGGTAATAAACACGTTGAGGGGTGGCTACTCTCTCTATTTTCTTTTTAATGTAAAAAGGGTGGCTAGTTCCTTTGCAAATGTATGGGCTTGGTAGGTGTATGCTTCAACTCCTCTCCAAGTTATGTGATAGGGATAGAGTCGTCTTGCATGCCTCTCTCATTGGAGCCGACTTCTATCTACAACTTCTATCTTCTTATTTCTTTTGTGCTCCAAAGTCTATGTTTTTCTTTTATTGCTCGCACTCTCACTTTCATCCTAGCATTTTGTCTCCCTCAGGAGGTATAGGCCCCTTAAGAATTTGTAGATTTCGCCCACTTTCCCACGAATACTGGCTCCCTCACTCCCTAAGTCACACATGTAGCAACACGTGAGGAGGATTCATTCCAACGAAATGAACCGTGGAGAAGAAAATCAATGTAAATGAACACCAAGATTCGTTCCAACAGAACGAACCGTGGAGAAGAAAATCAAAGGAAATGAACACCAAGATTCGTTCCAATAGAACGAACCGTGGAGAAGAAAATCAATGTAAATGAACACCAAGATTCGTTCCAACAAAACGAACCGTGGAGAAGAAAATCAATGGTAAATGAACACCAGGATTTGTTCCAATGGAACGAACCGTGGATAAGAAAATCAATGGAAATGAAAAGGCCCTTGAACTCGTCTGCTTGGACAGAATTCAAAGGCGAAGGGAGGTCTGACCTTCTGCTTAGCCACAAGGATTTGCCAAGGGGGAATTTATTCAGATATCAGTGCACCCTGGATCATCGTTATTGTGGGGAATGTCTGTTGAATTGGTGTAGTGCCATGCCACAGTCGTCATTCAAGTGGGGGCCGTTATGTGGTGAATGTCATTTCCCTGTAAGAAGATACACTGACCATCACTTGGAGGATAATTCGTACCATGCCTTCTTGAAATAGCCCTTCTTTCCACAAAGCAGCTTACATGCCCTTGGTCAAGCATTTGATTACATTGATGTTCTGTATGTGACTTTTGACCAAAGTGCAGCTGACATGCCCCTGGTTGAAGTCTCTGGTTCAATTTCACCACAGCTAGTCCTTTGTATGTGACCTCTGAACAAAGAGCAGCTGACATGCCCCTGGTTGGAGGCTCTGGTTCGGCTACATTGTAAGTTGATGTTCTGTTAGGAGCCTGAAACACGACTTTCCATCAAAGAGCAGTTGACATGCCCCTGGTCGAAAGTTCTGGCTTAGTTACACTGTAGCTTGTGCTTTATCTGTGACTTTTGACCAAAAAGCAGCTGACATGCCCCTGGTCAAAGACTCTGGTTCAATTACACTGTAGCTGGT
>JAMKQA010052220.1:0-15946 GCA_024699735.1 Posidonia australis
AACCACCCACAACCACACACAACCAAGAAACAACAGATTATCCATTAATAAACCATTAAGCACAAAATCACAAATAATACATGGTTTATTAAATACAAAGGATAATCGGGCCCAGATGTTACACTATCGGACCCCCCAAACATACACTATAAATTACAAGTAAATCACGGGGTGTAGACCCTTGAGTCTACTTTAAAATCCTACAATCCATTCATGATTCCATCTACCCTACATTTCATACAAAAATCATAAGGGAAAGGAGATCAAGAACGGCTACTATAGCCTTCAACCCCAAAAATGTGTTTTCCCCACAAATACCAATCCCAACCGCATGATATCTACATTCTCATGCTATATGTCACATTTCCATCATTTCATGATTTTTCCACATTTTTTCATGCATTATCTTGAATTTTCATGCAATTAACCCATTGTTAAGGGGACACAGAATGGAGGAAAGTAAAGGGGTCGCGTACCTCTTCGGTGGGCCACGCGACTCCGGCGAGTTCACCGCACCCCGATGTCGCCTCGGTGAAGCTTCGGTGAACCTCGGCCCCTGGTGGAAGCACCCATACAAACCCTCCTCCTCTCGGCTCGCGTGCCTCAACTTCCTCTCTCCTCTTCCTTTCCTTTCTCGCCACGCTCTCCCTCTGCCCACTCCTGCCCTCCTCTCTTTATCTTCACCACCACTCCCTTGGCGTCGGCCATCCATCCCGTCGGAAGGGACGGGGAGGCACGGGCCTCCATCGCTGGTGCCACGGGTGGAAGAAGAAGACGAGGAAAGAGGGTGGAAGGGAATGGCTTGTGAGAGAGAGAGAAAAAAGAAAGGAGAAAAAGGAGAGAAATTGAAGAAAAGACAGGCACGCATTCCGAGACGACTGTGCATCCTCAAATCGAACTCCACATTGGTCCCAAATCACAACCAGGTACTCAAAAAGACAACCACAAGCTCACACATCCAAGAAACAACAGATTATCCATTAATAAACCATTTAAGTAATATTACAATCAATTACATGGTTTACAAATGAAAATGGATAATCAGGCCCAGATGTCACAGTTCCTCTCATGATCCTTCAATTGGTGAGATGCATATGCTACCATCCTACTATGCTGCATCAAAACACATTTCAATCTAGTTCCACTGGCATCACTGTATATTATGAAACCTCCACTCCCAGAAGGCATGGCCAACATGGGAAATGTAATCAGACAAGCTTTCAAGTCATTGATACTTTCCTTGCATTGCAATCCCACACAAATGGGATTTTCTTCCGTGTTAACATTGTCAGTGGTGCAACAATCTTGGAGAAATCCTAAATAAATCTCTAGTAATACCTCATTAAACCTAAGAAATTCCTAATCTCTGAGACGTTCCTAGGTCGAGCACAACTATTTATAGCTTCCACCTTGGTGAGGTCTACTTTAATATCTTCTCTTGAAATAATATGCCAAGGAATGTAACCTCTTCCAGCTAGAACTCGCACTTGGAGAATTTTACATAGAGTTAATGCTATTTCAAAGTCTCCAGTACTATCCTCAAGTACATCTATTGAGTTTCTACATCCAAAGAATAAATCAGCATATCATCCATAAATACCACTACAAACTAGTCCAGATAAGGCCTGAACACTCGTTCATCAAGTCCATGAATGTTGCCAGTGTGTTTGTTAGTCCAAAATTCATGACCAAAAACTCTTAATGGCCATACTAAGTTTGGAATGCCATCTTGTGGATACCAAATTCCTGGATTCACAGCTGATGATAGTCCATATAACTAGTCTAATAGGTTATCTATTCTAGGTAGTAGATACTTGTTCTTTATTGTCACCTGGTTCAACATTCGGTAGTCCATATAGAACCATCCTTCTTCTTAACAAAAAGAACAGGCGCACCCTAAGGTGACACACTTAGCCTGATGAACTCATTATTCAGTAACTCCTGTAGTTATTCCTGAACTTTCACAATTCTATTGGTGCCATTCTATAAGGATCCTTTGAGATAGGGCCTAACCTTGACACCAAATCAATCAAGAATTCCACCTCCCTATGTGGTGGTACTCCAGGTAACTCCTTAGGGAAAATATCAGGGTACTCACAGACAACAGGAATATCCTATACCCTTAAAGTTGGTGAAGAGGAGGGAACCACACTAACTAGATACCTTATGTAGCTTTTTGCTAGAGAGTGGTAGGCCTTTATTGCCAAAATCGCCTACTTAGGCTTCCCTAGTCTCGCTCTCTAAATAGAGCAATAACCTTACCTTGAACATTCTAAATGCACTCTCTTCTTAGTACAATCAATCATTGTCGAATGTTGTGCCAACCAATCCATGCCTAGTATAACGTCGTATTCTTGCATATCCATTACTATTAGATTGACCTTGAAACTTTTATTACCTAATTTGATATCAACTAATCGCAAATACTTTCACTCTAAGTTGTACTCTCCCAATAGTGTCACTACATTGAGGTGAAAAGCCAATCTAGCTGGCCTATCTCCAATCTCTACGACAAAGAACTCAAAGATAAAAGAAACTAAACTCCTTGAGTCAAACAACACTTTGGTCATTCGGTTAGCTACCAGAAAAAGAACTTAGAGATAGCACACACCACAACCATAAATAATAGTTATCATTAAGTACAAATAATAGTTACATATAGTTATATCAAAGGATGGAGAGTTACATAATATAACTCATTACTGTTCCTTACCCTCCATGACATCCCTTGAGGATCCAATGGCTAGGGGATATGGCAAACATGCATCCTTCAATGGTTTGACATGGTGCAACTCCCACTTTCTTGGGTGGATCTGGGCAATTCTTCTGCACATGTCCTTGCCTTCCGTAGTTATAGTATACTACAATCTGCTGCTGTCGAGGGCAATTTGCCACTGTGTCTGATCGTAGAGAAAACAAGTCCTCTCCCTCTATAGACTACTACTGACCTTATCTGATTCATTTCAACAGCACTCTTCCCGACGAAGCTATGCCTTCCACTAGTAAATGTGTTGGAGCACTCCTTCATTTTCCTTCCTAAGCTCCTAGAACTATCAGAGCTCGACACCCCAAAAATAGATGAGCATAGGGAAAATGCCTTGCATTTTCCATTTGGCTAGCTCTCCCTATACCATTTGTATTCTTCCTTAATGTGAAATGCTAAGTCCACACCATCCCTCAAAGTCTGACACCGGTAACCAATGACTTTCATTCTCATAGAAAACATCTTGGAAAACTTCCCAAGAGTTCATAGTAGATCTACATTGGGAAACATCAGGCATCGTGTGACCCTCCACCATTGATCGATGTCACCCCCAAATAGAAAAGTGGCCAATCATACCTATCTCTCTTCTGGACATTCCATACTTTCAAAAATCTTTTCTATCTGCAGTAACCAGGTTTTGCACTCCTTGGGTCTATCTCAACCATTGAAAGTAAGAGGATGCAAATGACTCCATTAGTTTAATCAAGGATCATCTTTGGACCCACAAGAGCTTTCCTTTCCAAAGGATTGCATAAATCCATGCATCATGCTCCTAAACTCTTCATGCATTCCATGCCATCTGCTTTCCTCCTTAGCCTCAAAGCTTGATGTAGGAGCCTTTCCCTTGCCCCTTCCTCGTAGTGGCATCCTGTAATCAACCATAAATTCATACAAAACTACAAGATAATCTCAAGTGCAAACAACTCATTTCATGCAATCCTACGGAGCCACTAGACCGAACACCCTAAACTAGTGCACTAAGTATATCTAAAGCTCTAATACCAATCTATAACACCGCAACATCACATACTAGCATCAAAATACTCATAACAATTTAACAAGATATTTACTTACCAAAACTTGTAGGAAATTTGTTAAATAATTCAATAACTAAAAAATAAAACTTAACAAAACCTATTTCTACCCATAACCTGTGGTGTGCAGCTACATGAATCCAACTATATGCACTAAGTTAGACTACAGCTTCACAATTTATTCCTATAAGAAAAACCAATACAAGCATGCATGAGTGACATCTAATTGTCACCTAATACATACCTACCAAAAACAAAGAAAACCACAAATCGAAAACTGGAACAGCTAGCATCCAGTTCTAAAACCACACAACTGCCTCTCGACAATCCCAAGCCTAAAGCCTGCAAAAGGACCCAAAACCGCATGAGAGTCAGCTGGCCATTGATCCTCTACTTGTCATTGACGAGATCTGGACCCCCCAAAACCCTATAAATAGACCCCCTAGGTCATTAGCTCAAAGGGAAGCATATTAGAAACCCTAAGGAGTCAGTCAAAATTCTAGAGGAGAGAAACATGGAAAGATTTTGAAACCTTGGCCCCATTCTGTCTCAATCCCCCATGGGAGAAACCTAGATCCTCAAAGATCCCTCTGTCTAAGCCAAAGTGCACCTCCAAAGCTCTATCCATTGGCCTTTACTTCCTTCATCTACTCCAAAGCGCATGAGGGTGAAAGGGTGTATTTTATTTTTAATATTCATTTTATTTACATAAATCCATTACATGTTATTTATAACCCATGACATATGCATGTAGGGACAACCCTTGGTCATTATTCTATTTCAATTATCCATGTTATTTGTTGTTCATTTTCGTATTGCTTACTACACTTAGGCTAATCTAGACTCTTTTGTGTTTTCTGTTTTGTTTGTTTTGAAGGGAAGAAAGAGTACATATCACGAGGATGTCATTGGACGACATCTTACCAACGATCCAATGAACCAAGAATCCACATCCATCTCAACCATCCTGTCGTAAGGTACCTTATCAACCAGTGAAAGCAAATCGACATGTGGCGATCAACAAGGGTCATCAAAGTGAGTGGATACGATAAAGACTCTCCATCAACCCCCAAAACCACATCCATAGATCTGGTGATCACAATGGAATCGGTTTAAGCCAACCCTCCATGCACTGTAAGTATCCCTTCCCTTCTTTCTCATTTATTTTCATTTATTTCTAGACCTAGGTGTAGTTTTTAGGTTTGGAAGTCATCCACTTAGGGTTTCGCGATGATTAGACCTTTTATTTGGTTTTTCCTAATAAGTTTAGCCACCTCTCTCTAAGGCACCAAGTCTTGTTGCTCCTCTAGAGGGAGACACAAATCGACGCGAACTTCATAGGCAATAGAAACTACAATATCGTTTTCCTATAGGCATCTCGTTTTTTTGTTGTCTGTGTTGTTTTTTTAGGCCTATAGTAGTGAAATAAATGAACATCCTATCCACTTGTTGTTATTTTTTTGATGGTTTGTAGGATTGTTTTCCATCCACCATTAGGGTGAAACTATTTGTATTACAATAAAGTTAGAAGTTCCTTATGAAAAAATTCTTTCTAGTTAAGAACAACTAGATTCGGTGAACCAAGCTAGGGCAAGTCGCTCTCCCATGTTCTGTTTGGTTGCTATTGCTAGATTGAGAACTTGAGGTGTCCTAAGGCATTGTTATTAACTCCTCTCTTCTCCTTGAGTCAATAATAAACCTTAGTAGATACTTTGTACTTTATTGTTCTGTGTTTATTTACTGTTTTTACGGTTTACTAGGACCAACCCTAAGGACAGAATCCTAGGTTGTGGGCTCCTCTATAAAGAGACAAACCCACTGCCTAGTCTCCCGTTGTAAACCTCCCAAAGGTCTAAGGGTGGTACTCGAAGAAGCAAAAATCCTACTATGTAACCTTAGAATCCTAGAAGAAATGCCTTACCCTCTACTATAGGAACCCAAATAGGCTTAGTGAATGTAAGTTAATTAAGCCATTAACTAACTATCGAAACAAGTAAAAATCAACATTTCAGTTGCAAACTTGTCTATTAATCAACCCTGTTTGGTGTTTGGTCTCTCTAAGATAGATCTCGACTACTGGAAAGGACAAGCCTGTTAGCCGCCTATCTGATCGACATCATTGTCCACCGCCTACTGAAAAGGCAACGAGTGCTGATGCCACAAGCATAGGCGACGTCAAGTAGACAACGCTTGATTGCCTTGTTTGCAAGGTGGTCTGGCTGTGAATGCTTATAGGTTACAAGGATTTCTGAACAATCCTTGGGTCTTTATTTGTTTCAATAAGCAAGTTGTAGACATTTATCTTTGTATTTCATTTGCATTAAAGTTGTAATTCTCTTGGACACACGTAATAGGCTAGAAGTAGTATATAGAGTTCGTAACTTTCTCCTTTAGAGCCTATAATAGTCTTGTAAAGAGGAGCAAAAAGAAGACTAGTCAAAGATGTCAGAAGCATACTTCTCTCACATCAGCTACTCCAACATGACAACCACCTCGACATCTACAAGTCAACCCAATAGTTCTATCGGCCAACATGGGTTCCTCTCTAGCACATTAACTCCCTATAGAGGCTAGTTCATCAAGAGGGGGAGAAGGGGGACAATTGATGAGCCATCACCAATCATGGAACACCCCACCATCATTCCACTCATATCTATTTTCCCAAGGGGCAGCCAACCACATCCATCATGACCTCCCTAACCCACAAGGTCAAAATACCCATGGGCATGTCTCCCTATATCACTAGGGCCCATTAGCTACATCTCTTATGGGAAATCCATATGTTGCGCCATCTAGCTTAACAGTAAACTTCCCAACACAAGGGCCATTAACCCTATCCACTATGTACTACCTTACTACCCTGGTCTATCCTTCCTTTATCCAACAGAGTGCCCAATTCTCACTAGGCTACCACTCAAATCCAAGCCTAGGGACACGCAATCAATGCCCTTGTCCTATACACTGGCTCAATCCTCCTTCACTCTTCAACATGGTACCCCTCTATGGCAACAATAGTTCTATCAAGACCAAGGGTACCAAGGTCAGGAGCAGTCAGCCACACAAAGCCAAGACATCAAAAGAATGATCTCCAACACACCGTCAGAAGTAGGGGTCATATCCAAGGTGCCAGTCGGCTTTGATATGTCTAAATTCCTACCTTTCACCTTGTCGCTTGGATTTAAGTTGCCCAAAATACAAAAATACGATGAGATGGGCGATCCATGAAGTCATCTAGCTACTTTCACCATGAACGCCCTACTCTATTAGTACGACAATAGAGTGACTGTATACCTCTTCTTCAAGAGCTTGGAAGAAAAAACATTGATGTGGTTCAACACACTCACAATATATGACCTCAGTGACTTCAAACTTGTGTTGGAAAAGTTTTTACAATAGTACGTTCGCCATATCTAACACAACCCACCATTGGAGACCTCCTTGTTGAGAAGATGACCAGCATACTTCATACATGCTCCCTTAGTGTTTACTTTCATGTTGGCAATGTTCTACATCTTCATCATGCGATGAAAAGGTCACTGGACTACCCTACATTGTGGATCACGTGCTGTCCTCATGGGCAAGAGTCGTGAATAGGGCTCATGATCAAGTACCACGTCCTACTATCGTGGATTGTCGGGTCTAGAACATTCCAACTGATGAGAGCACATGCATGCATATCTTATGTGTTTTTGATCCTATTTTCCTCACATCCAACTTTCACTCTCTGCATGATTTATGCATATCATGCATCATGGCATCAAACATCCATTCATCATTACACATTAATTTCTAAGTAAGCATATATTTTCATTTACCACATATGCAATCGATTAACTAAGAAAGATTGATTTGTTGAGTGTGTGGGATTATCTAATACCTTCCCTACGCATAACAAAAATCATTATCCTTTCTCAAGCACACAATGACCTAAGTATCGTATTCATTTGGCACAAAACATTACATTTGCATTTGTGTCGCTTTCATTGCCTTTTTTCCAGCATTTAATTTTCCTTGTCTTTCCAATAAATAGGTTAGGTAGCAACCTCCTTTTTTTTCCTTATCCATTGTTTTGATGTTTTCGATTCAAACGTCCTTCCTCTGATTCACCTCTTCGTTGTGACCTTATCAATTCGTAAGTTCGATTTTCATACCAACTTACGGAAGCCCAATTCGTTATCATGGTCACAGTAATAATGGTAACTCTTGATATGTAAATAAGAATTCTCTCTCTCTCTCTCTCTTTCTTTCTTGATACGAGAATGAGAGATTTTTCTGCCATTAAGTTTTGACGACTGAAATATACTGAAATTCAAAGAATTTTGAAACCTTTAGATGAAGGATCTCTATATTAATTGGATTGCAATAAATTTTAATCACACGTACATTAAAGGATATTAATTGAATCGATGAGGTTAGAAATTTTAAAAACATAATAAAAAAAGATGCAAAGTAAGCATTTTACCAAAGCAACCTCCTCTACCTATTTTTATGAAAAGGTTTTGACACCTACGTTTCTGTCTTGCTGTTTTTTGTTATTGCTAACTAGATCTGAGCTCATTCAAGTTAGATATGGAATTAAATGGATAGAAAGTGACACTACTTTTTTAGTTCGATATCTTAACAAGCTTAATGAGAATATCAACAAGCTTGTTAGAAATTGTTTTTGTTTTCAATTTTTAAAGAGTAAAAAATTGTGGAAACAATAAATCAAGGGTATAAAAAAGGTTTTATACAAATGGAAATAGTCTCTACATGGATTGGGTTTCTACACTCTTCTTGAAAAAAAATAGACATTTAACAAAAAGCAGAAAAAATTTTAAAAAATAAAATGGCAATATATATGACACATTCATCAAATTACTTCAATATATAAAATCATCATTCAAACCACAAGTAATTTAATTCAAGAATATAAATGAAATAATTAACTAAGTGTAAGTAAACTACCAAGTTCTGATAATCAAATTATTTCAATGACAACAAGCCAACATCATACTATAAAAAATAATTGTTTTTATTAAAAAGGATAAATTACATTTTATCCGCTTTAACTATATAGAAATTTGACCTTACACCTTCAAGTTTAAAACATTATAGTGTCGTTGATATTATAGTGGAATGGAGCATTTTCTCCTCTATTGCAGGAGATGAAGTAGGGAAATAGAATGATTTAATGTAATTAGAGAGAGATACAATTATCTATGTAAAACTTTTATAAAGCCATGTGACTCATGAGATGGAAGATCCTATCCATCAAACAATTGAACAAAGGGAGAGGGGAGAGGAACGGGAAGGAATAAGATCAATTGGGACATGGAAATATACTCATGAACAGATAATTTTCGTTTTTGAAACAATGCAACAAACTAATGAGACTAGTTCGAAGGATCAATTTGGAAGGACTATTTCCAATAAAGCATAAAACATCCTACTACCCCGTATAATTGGATGAGTCAAGGTGTAATTTGGCCATTTTTACTCAAAATACAGTGATTTAAAATGATGATCATGGTCTGCAGCCACTTGGTGTAATGGTGAAGTCTCTTTGTAGTTGTACGAGAGGTCGAGAGTTCGACTCCCACGGACATCATATATATTACATCACTTGATGGTGGTTTATCATAGCCAAGTATTTGAGTGTAATATATATCAATTACCGTTTACAAAAAAAAAAATGACGAACGTGTAAAGTCCATCTATGCCAACACCTCATGTAAAGGACGTTTAAATGACGTTCCAAAGACAGCAGCATGATTCCACAGTTTAACCACCCAAAAGCTAGGTCCCGATCATAGCCAATGATCAAAATACAAATGCTTTCAATAAAGACACACGTCTCAACAATTATTCACATATGCTTTTATAAATTCTTAAACTTGCAACTTTGAAAACTCAACCTTTCAAAGGGCAACCACTCGTTCAATACTCAATAAAATTCATAAAAGTGGAAAAATAAATGTAGGGAATTCTAAATCAACACTCCAATACAACAAATACTGCATGTATTAACATCCAATTCATAGATAACAAGAAATTACATTTTTCATGTAACTTCTTTAATTCCACCTCAAGTAACAATGAGTTAAACAAGGAACTCAGATGGAATATATATGTAATAGGATTAAAATGACGCAGATAAATTATGTTTTTGGCTATTCTAACCATTGTGTTCGAGTTGTACCATAATTGAAGTTTTAGGACTGATTTTTCTATTCTTGATGTGATTGTTCACATGAGAATGGTTGGTGAACGGAAATTATTTTAGATTCATTAAAATAACACAGATTTATACCTAGAGTTGATAATGTTAAACGGAAGAATTTCAACAATAATTTATGACATGGTTATACCAATTGAGTATGAGGACGGAACTTATTTGTTTACTTGTTGTAGATATTAGTGTGAATATTTAGTGATTTGATTAGTTGAAATTGTGCTCTGCCAAGACCCAAGCGCAAGACCTACTTGGCCTGACCCACAATCTGAGAATGTAGCTTATTACCTATTTAATCTAGAATCTTTCATTTCCATACTATTGGAAAAGTGCTTATGTCGTCAGACACTCTACTATAAGTTCATGAGTGTATAAGTCTCACTTATCATTTC
Organism: Posidonia australis; assembly: GCA_024699735.1. Classification (NCBI taxonomy): domain Eukaryota; kingdom Viridiplantae; phylum Streptophyta; class Magnoliopsida; order Alismatales; family Posidoniaceae; genus Posidonia; species Posidonia australis. The sequence continues at coordinate 10,405 of JAMKQA010052220.1, forward strand.
TCATTAAGCAAAGTAGGACTACATAGACCAGTATTGTCATCACATTTATTAATTTTTTTCATTTTTTTTGGAATAATGCAACAAACTAATGGGACTAGTTCAAAGGAAGAAAAGGATTATTTCCAATATGTATAAAACATCTTGTTCGACAGTTAAACAATCTATTAAAATAAAATATTAAATATATAAGATTTCTTAATATCCATCCACCCACGAATATAGATATCAATAACAGTATTCACTAGTAAAATAACCAGTGTCTAATATATCAACTGAGAGCAAATAACAACATAATTATCAGATAATCAAGGATAAGAACTCATTCTAAAGAATTTTATTTAAATAAATGTAGAATTACAACAAAAAAAAACATACATAGTATCATCAGAAAAAAATTTGTATGAAGCTTTAGTTTAAAATCTCAAGAGATATAAATCATCAAAAAGGAATTTGATGGGTATCCTTGGTGAATTTCCAACTAGACCAAATAAACCATGGTAAGGACACCTTACAAAGCAGAACTAGGAAACTAACATATTAATTCTGTTTTCCCATTTATCTTTCACAAGAATTCACTTTACTGAGCGTATGATCTTTCTTTTGTTTGTTCTTTGTCTCATTCTACCAGCCTATTGAGTACAATATCTCCCCTATTTACATCAAACCCACTTCTTATCTCATGCTCTGGCGTATTTTGTTAATTTACTTATTTCTCACCTAATGGTTTTGAAGTAAATGATTTTTTGATACAGTCCACAATACCTTCGCAGTCAGCTTCCGGTAAAACGCAACTTGATTCATCTTCAATATTCACCAATGAGTGTGGAGAACAAAGATTACCATGTGTCTGACAGGCCTTCATTGTTTTGCAGTGTTCGGCTTCGTCCTCCCGTATATTTAAAAACACATCGTACAGGTTTTCTGAAAAGACATAAATTTCATATGATATATGACATCCATGTTATAGATAACATACATAGAACTACTACATACCTACTAAAATTTACTAAATTATCAAGCATTTCGCAGATTAGTGCTGTATTCTTAAGTCAAAAGTCACCAAAGCATATATAAATTTTCAGCTTATAACAATAATATCACTACTCATCATGGCTACTGCAGAACCTACACCACAAGACTCCAGCAAGCAAAAGAAATTTACCTATTTTTGGCCTTCGTGTGTGAGGGGCTCTAGAAGTTTGAAATTCGTCTGTAGAAGACAAAATAAATTAAGAGGACATACTAAAAACATAAAATTATATCTGAATAATGAATTGAAATAAAACAACAGGCAAATAACATCCTCACCAAACATATATAAATCTTCGTCCATGTAGTATCTTACGGCAACTGCTGGTGCGGGCATTTTTTTCAGCTCATCTGCAGCAACATAAGCACATTCTAATGAAAAGCAAGGGCACAAATGAAGAAATTATTCTAAAATTATAGATGAAGAAAGGAAAAGCCTCCCAAGTGCCCCCTATAAACAATGTTTTCATACATGGATTAAGAGCTACATGAAACTTTGATGATAATTTCAGAACACACAAGTGCCAAAGAATGTATAATTGCGTATCTCAGCTAATTTCAGTCTCTCATATAAGTAAGCAGTATTCTACATTCTAGTGGTGTTGCATAATAATCAGCTGCAAAAAGTAGAAAGAAGAGAAATATTCAAGTACGGACAATTATTTTACCATCTTAGTGAGTAATTCTCTGAATGAAACCAATTAAAGTGGAATAGGAAACCAGAAAAATTGAGTAATTCATTAAAGAAAGTTATGATGCCAAGGAACCAGAAAAATTGTCTTTACAACAAATTTATGTTGACACTTAAGTTTATTGCTTTTTGGGTTAGACCAATAACTAAACCAGATCAAAGGAACTAATTGGCATTGCCATTGAAAGGTGCAGAGGGCATACATTTCTTCTGTGCTTCAAATCAGAAAGGGATGGACTACTGAAAGGTGCTTCCAAGGAGGAGTTCAAGTAGTGGAGTCCTTTTCTCTTATTTAGTAAGATTCTATAACGTTTTGTGGAGGGTTTAGTCCAAGGAGGAATGTTGATACAGGTCATTGTTGTAATACACCAACACACCAATGTGATTTTGCATTTTCTGGTGCTTCTCATCAGTTTTATGGAATTTTCCAATTTTGTTTACAAGTCTTTTAGATGAACTTATAGTATTTAAGCTCAATTCTTATAAGAGCACAATATTAAGAAAGTGGTTGATTATGTGTTACTTCGTGGGATTTAAAAAAATATAAGTAGATTTTAAAAGTCAAGTCCCCTGTCCATAAATACCTTCATGTCCCTTTCTTCTAGAGGGTCTATGCTCCAATGATCAAGGTTTTTATAATAACCTATCATGGTAAAATTGACAGTTCATTCGAGGGTGAAGGATAGATTCTCAGTTGGAGGGAAACACATTTCTATCTTCTTTATATTGTCCAACTTGGTAGTTTCCTACGACTGATAATTTAGGTTCTACACAGATTTGCAGCTTAACCAGAGAAAATCTTTTCTTTCATTCTTTTTCCGAAAAAGGAAGAAGAAGAAGATGAACGGCATTCATTGAGAAAGTGGAAAGTTTATGTAACGTCTTCAATTTCCACAATAATTTAAATAAATTAAATGATAAGAAATTAAAGCTAAACAGTAATATCTAAACAACGAATCTGTGTGTGGGACTACGAAACTCCAAACTATATGCACTAAATGTCAATACACGCTCGCCTACACCTGCAACTTAAAAAGAATCATGGAGAAAACAACGTAAATAACAAAAGTCACCAAACACGTATCCCACAATACGGCTAAAAACAAAACTATAATAATTTTTCTATAAAACTATTTCACATCATTTTCTCCAAATCTACCAAAGAATAGCAATTCGGACCAAATAGGCCAAAAAATCACAAAACAAAGCCCTACCAAACCCAAACCACAAGAAACACGGCCCACACCGGTTGAACCAAACAAGCAAAGGCTCTACTAGCCTAAAACCACAAGCGATGCCCTCAATGACCAAAATCGCACACAATGAGTCGAAAAACCCAACGTCAAACAACCAACTCTGACTACAAGCAGCTACCAAGGTACATTATACTGTCACGGTGTGCTACCCTACAGGAGCCCCTATCGTCCCACGATTCTCCTCCCTAGAGAACCTTCACAAAGCCAACCCTTCCTGGGAAGACAGTCCTATCTCGTAGAACGCTATCAACTACGAAACACATGTTCCACCAGCATTGGCCATCACAAGGTACGCCTCTTAACGGTGTCCTTCACATGGTATTCAAGAGCGAGTCTAATACCTCCACACAGAATAACACCTGAACCTCAGTACTTACGACGACAACAGAAGTATTATACTTCCCTGTTATGCTACAAAACACCTCAATCGGTAAACCACAACCCTAACCTCAAAACGACAATCAAAAAATCTCATACCTCCAAGACTCGACGAATCTTCGCCTCAGGAATTTCGACTCCCGACCTTAACCTGAGTAACGCACTAAACCATCTGACAAGTTTTGTTACACCTAGTCCTGAAAACACGACTCACGGTTTCTCAACCTACATAAAGAAAACTAGGAAAACAATTTCCAAAATGAACCAACATATTCCTTTGACATCCATTTCTAAAATCAATTTGTATCTTTGGGAAACTAATCTAAAATTTCCACGAAATCAACGCATCAGGTGTCCTACAAGACCACTACTAATGGCTCACAAAATCGTCTCAAAAGGCCAAGTAAAATACTATAAAGAAATCCACCGAGATTCCATTTGAAAACAACAGTTGGGTCTAGTTCGACATACCGTTTTGGAACAGTCGACCGAACTAGGGCTCATGGTACCCAAACAGAAGACTGAAAATTAGCCCAGACGTCTGAAATTCCCAGATCCGGTCGATAGAACCAGAACGATTGTAACGCCTTGATCCCAAGCACGCTACCATAACATAGTATCAAGTAAAATTACACTAATTACAGAAACATCAAATAACTGTAACTAAGGCTTACCTTCAGGATTACAATGTGTGGCTAGAAGCTCCAACTCCTGCACCGGAACTCGGCTGCAGGCGATCTGAACCTGAAAACCAAATAGCACGCGTGAATGACATTGTGACATCTGGGCCTGATTATCCATTTTTATTGCAGACCATGTAATTGTTTGCAACATTTCTTAAATGGTTTATTAATGGATAATATGTTGTTTCTAGGATGTGTGTGTGATTGTGGTTGATTTTCTGTACATCTGTTTGTGATTTAGGACCAATGTGGGGTCCGATTGGAGGGTGCACAGTCGTCTTAGTTTGCATGCCTGTCTTTTCTTCCTTTCTTTTCCTTCTTTTTCTCCTTCCTTTCCTTCCTCTCACGAGCCGCATACTTTTCCCCCTTCCCCTTCCCTTCCCCGACCTGTGCCACAAGTGACACCGGTCTGTGCCTCGCCGTCTTCTCCAATGTGATGGGCGGCCAGCGCGATGCGGGTGGAGAGAAAGATAAATGGAGGTCGCGGCATGCAGAGAGAGGAAAGGGTGACAGAGAGAGGAGGAGAGGGAGAGGATCGGCGCGTAACCAAGGTGGTGGTGAGCCGCTCGTGTATTCCGCTGACAGAGGAGGCTTCGTCGGGGCACGAGGAGGTTCGTCGGAGAGTAAGGAGGGTCGCAGGGGCTATGCCAGGTACGCGACCCCTTTCCTCTCCTCCGTCTGGAGTTTTGTTAACAGTAGGTTAATTGTAAGAAAAATTGTGATAAATGCATGAAAAATTGAAGAAAAATCATGAAATGAATGGTTTGAGGGGTTTTGAAGTAGACTTGAGGGTCTACACCCTATGATTTTATGAAAATTTATGATGCATGTTTGGGAGAGTCCGATCGGGACTCCCACTTTAAGCGAATTCCATCGTTGCGGAACAGGGGTGTATCCTGTCTGCGGGGAATTCGATATACCAAAAAACTTCGGTATGCCGAAATCCTAGCAGATTAGGCTAGGACCCAGGGTTCGGTAGACCGAAATTTTCCTATCGACCGAAACAAGGGGTTTCGGCATACCGAAACAGGAAATTTCGGTATACCGATTTGAAAATTCGGTATACCGTTTTTGCCTTGAATTTGAAAGGTTAAAATGTGAATTTTAATGAATGATAAATGGTTGTAATGATATGGTGGATTTACATGAATGATGTTTACCTTGTGTAACAACATGGAAGCATGTGGACCCAAAACAAATGGATTTGGGCGTGATTTTGGGTCTTGACCCTATAAACGAATGAAAAAAATGATTTTGTGTGGTTTTGGACATAAGACCCAATTTATGATTTTAAATTTGGTTTTAGTGACTTGAGTTGAGACTCCAGTGGAGGGTCAAGTGTTGCAAGGAAACAGAGTCCTGTAATGAAAAGAATGAAATGGAAAATGGTATTTGAAAAATTGGAAAGAGTTTTGAAATGGAACACTAATAATGTGTTATGAACAAGACTGTGGTTTCCGAGCTTGAGACGATGTAGGCTGAGCCTGGGCCTTTGAGCCTAGTTG
>JAMKQA010052221.1:0-10135 GCA_024699735.1 Posidonia australis
CATGCTAAGGGCCTACGCCTTAGACTTTGGTGGTAGCTAGGAGGATCACTTACCTCTGATTGAGTTTGGATATAACAACAGTTACCACGCCAGTATTGTTGTGGCACCATATGAGGCATTATATGGCAGAACCTACATGACACTCACTTATTGGAGTGAGGTGGGTGACAGACAATTAGTAGGGCTCGAGATCGTACAGTAGTACGAGGGCAAGGTAGACCTGATCAGGAAGAGGCTGTTGTCTGCCAAGAGTCGGCAGAAGAGCTATGCAGATAGGAGACAAAGACCTCTGGAATTCGAGGTAGGAGACTTTGTTTTGCTGAAGGTATCACCAACCAAGGGTGTGATGCGGTTCGAAAGGAGAGGCAAATTAAGCCCAAGATATATTAGACCATACCAGATTACTAAGAGGGTTGGTGAGGTGGCTTACAGACTAGATCCCACCCAGCGGCACCTGTTTCATAGGGGCTAGCAGTTCAAAGAGGCCTAGAGTTGATTAGTAATACATGTATCAGTAATGGACCACAATAAGAATTATTGGCATTTATGGCATCTTGCATTGCTTGTATATGTTCATGTATTTCCACAATGGCTTTCAAGATTAAATAACCAGCATGCCCCTGGTCTCAGATTCATCCAATTAAAGAAGCGACTAGCATGCCCCTAGCCGAATGCCTATTTGCCCATACTACGATCAATAAGGCAGCTGACATGCCCCTGGTCGGAATACAGACAAAACGCCTTGCAGATTAAATGCAAATATGCTTGACTAAAAACTAAATGCTGTGCAAAAAGTGTGAATGCAAAGAAAGGGTTAATTGATATATTGGTGCCCTCAATGCCAAGGAAGCCTGTTTTGCTTGTTGTAGGAGGTGACACTGTCCTCGACTCATGTGGCACTAACCTAGGCACGTAGGTTTATTTGTGGCTCTCCTTCAGATTTATGGGCTTCATGCCAAATTCTTGGGGCCCTATATCTACTTTTTTAAGGATTCATTTTCTTTTCTCACTCATAGGCATGCTAAACCTACCCTACTCCTGCTTGGAGGTAAGATACACTTAGGCTAAGGGGGTGGCTGCTATTTCCCTTATGTTGAAGGGGTGACTAGTCCCTTTGATCATGTGGGCTTAGTAAGTGCATGCTCCGACTGCTCTCCAAGTTATATGGTAGGAGTAAGGTTGTTCACATGCCTCTCTCAGTGGAGCTTAGCTTCTGTCTACTGCTTTTGTCTTCCTATTTTCTTTTATGCTCCAATGTCAGTGTATTTTCCTTTAATGCTCACACTCTCTCTAGACCTAACATTTTTTTCTCCCTTTGGAGATATAGGTCTCGTGGGGATTTGTTCATTTAGCCCATTTCTCTGAAATCTCTCTCACACACCCTAAGCTTCTAGGGTAGTAGCATATGAGGAGGACTAGACAAGTCTCACACAGGCAGAATATCACGACTTGTTGCCAAATGCAAATGCAAATGCAAGATGCGTGCACCTACTGGTCTAAATGCTGGGATGCGATGCTAATGCAAAATGCTAATGCAAGAGCCGATGCGAAGCCGATGCTAATGCTGAAAAACACAAATAGAAGCACTGGCAAGAAAAATGATAAGTTGTCGGACTCATAAGCCGGATTATGAGGTTATCACCCCAGAGGCGGGATATGACAAGCTAAACAAGCCCTGTCAACCCAGACGCCTGACTGCGTGACGGTTGTCAACCGAGTAGTTGGGGGTACCAGCCCGAGAAAAAGGAAAGGGGTCATGACAAATGGATAATTTGTCAAGCGAAGTAGGGCCCGGTCCGCACGGACCAAGGGCGAACAGAGAGATTTCGCGCCTGCGAATACTCAAAAAAGGCAAAACAAAAGGACCCTGACCGCCCAGCCAGAAGGTCGAACAACTAGATTCCGCGCCTGCGAAAATCTAGAAGAGAAAAGAAAAAGGACCTTGACCGCCTGGTCAGAGGGCAAACAACTAGATTCCGCGCCCACGAAAATCTAGAAAAAGGACCTTGACCTCCCAGTCAGAGGGTCGAACCACTCGATTTCCTGCCCGGGGAAATCCGAGGAAAGGGCTAGGACCTTGACCATCCGGTCAAAAGGTCGAGCCACGGGATTTCCTACCCCAGGAAATCCAAGAAAGAGGCTAGGACCATGACCATCGGGTCAAAAGGTCGAGCCACGGGATTTCCTACCCAAGGAAATCCGAGAAAGGGTCTAGAACCTTGACCATCAGGTCAAAAAGGTCGAGCCACGGGATTTCCTGCCCCAGGAAATCCGAGTGACCATGGACTTTAACTGCCCAGTTAAAGCCAAGGAAAGCCTAGGAAAGGCAAAGGACATTTGACCGCTCGGTCAAAGCCAAGAAGCTGGATTTCACGCCCGCGAAGATCCAAAAGGGAGCACATGACCCTGACCGCCCGGTCAAAGTCAAGCAAGCTGGATTCCGCACCTGCGGAAATCCGAAGGGCAAAGGGCAATGACCGCTCGGTCAAAGTCAAGCAAGCTGGATTCCACGCTCGCGGAAATCCAAAGGGGCAAAGTACAATGACCGCCTGGTCAAAGTCAAGCAAGCTGGATTCCGCACCTGTAGAAATCCAAAGGGGCAGGGGACAATGACCGCCCGGTCAAAGTCAAGCAAGCTGGATTCCACGCCCGTGGAAATCCAAAGGGGCAAAGGACAATGACCGCCCGGTTAAAGTCAAGCAAGCTGGATTCCACGCCCGCGGAAATCCAAAGGGGCAAACGACAATGACCGCCCGGTCAAAGTCAAGCAAGCTGGATTCCGCGCCCATGGAGATCCAAAGGGGCAAAGGACAATGACCACCAGGTCAAAGTCAAGTAAGCTGGATTCCGCGCGCCCGCGGAGATCCAAAGGGCAGAAGGGTCTTATCCGCTCAGGATGAGATCCCGGAAAATAAAGTGATAACTCCAGGATTATTCCCGTGGAAGGAATTGCCTTATGCTGAATGTCGAGGTTGCGGTGCGGAGATTGGCATTCTTGTCGAGATGCATGCTCGGATCTCTTGTTTGCTGCGATTCTTCAAATTGCTTGCAAAGGTGAGGACTTATGTGCAGATATCCCCAATTTTTGGGCTTTACTGCAAATTACCCAACCAAACTGCTTTTGATTGCTGTATTGCGACTGTGCGGTAACATTTGAGATTCTGCTGTCTATCGACAAATGTCTACTCTGGAACAAACTTTCTGCGCCCTTCCGGGACTGATTTGCAATTTTACAAAATGTAGGGGGTTTTCTGCAAATTACCCACATGGTGCATTTGACTCCTGTACTGCGACTGTGCGCTGACATTTGGGATTCTATTGTCTATCGACAAATGTCTGCTCTGAAACAAACTTTCTGCATCCTTCCGGGACTGAAAAAAAAAAAAAAAAGATATGCAATTTTTCAAAATGTAGGGGGGTTTTCTGCAAATTAACCACATGGTGCATTTGATCGCTGTACTGCGACTGTGCGCAGACATTTGGGATTCTACTTAGGCCGTGGGATGACAAGGGCTGGAACGCAATTGTCACGGTCATTTTGCATTTTTGCACTTACTTCTCATGCGGGCCCCACAGGCCAACTGCCATAACTACCAAATTTTCTCGTCTTTGCTGCATGGGACTGCCTGGTAATGCAAGGATTTGCATGCTACTTGGTCACATTGATGCATTTTATTTCCTTTCCAAGCATAATGCATGAGCCTTACGGAGGAAATAAAATTTCTTCCTCCAACAAAAACCCGCGCCTCTTCCTCTTCTCCATCCTCTTCTTTCTTCACGCGAAAGGCTGCGTCTTCCTCCTCCTCTCCTCCTGCAACGGCGGCGCCCGTTTCCTGCCCTTGTAGTGGCGGCGCGCGTGGAGTGCGCTGAGGGAGTGCTCGTGACTGGTGCGCATAGGAGGCGCGTCGGCGTGGTGCGGGGTGCAGCGGTAACAGGCGGTGGCGGCATGGATTAGACGCTCCAGGATTGGCTGGACCGCGGCTCGCCGGCGAGGGTAAGTTTCGATTCTTCCTTCCCCCCCTTTTTTTTTTGCTTGTATGCCCTGCTCTTCGTTATGGGTGGTCGATGATTGGAGGTCCTCGACGGACCTGGAGCGGCTGGTCCTTTTCCGCATGGCTTACGGCGGCGGACTGGCAGGGTTCGGGTTGCAGTTGCAACGGCGGGCAGCAACGGCTAGGGCTGCAGCAGGCTGGTGGCTCTCGGGCTGCGGGTGCGATGGCTGGCTGCCGGCGGTGCTCCGGCGGACTGTTCCGACGGTGGCTGCTGGATTGGCCGTGAAGGCTCACTAGTTTGGGGCACATATTGCCATTGTTGTGCTTTTAATTTCTGATTTTACTTTCTGCTGTTCTGCATCAAACTTGCTTGATATTTTCTTTCTTGTTTCATTTTTGCAAAATCACCATCAAACACTGATATGCTATTGCCTTTATTAAAAATTGTCTGATATTTTGCTATTGTAACGCCACATTCTGATTTAGACATTTTTGCACTTTACCGCACTTACTGCTGCTGTTTGACTCTCCTTCTGCAGGATGATTCAGTTCCCGAGGTGGGAACCCCACAGTCTTCGGGGGACATGCCTTCTAGTTCTCACTCCGGGTGAGGAGGCGGTTCTTCGAGGTCGTGGGCCTCCGGTAGCTCGACTCCTGCTATCCCTGCTGAGGTAAGCTCGAACTGAATAGAAGAATATTCAAATCTGGCATTTTCTGACATTTGCATTTTCAGGAGTCTGGAAACTTCGAGGGGCGGTTATTGAGCGATCGTTATATCTCCGAGAGCCCTAAGTTTGAGGTAATTGTTTGCTTTGAATTGCTTTAAATTGCTTTCTTCTTTTGTGCTGTTTGCTTCTGACCCGGCTCTAAACATGTGCTTCATATTTCAGGAGCAGGATGCAAACCGGATAATGCGGTGCCACTGGGGTCCGATGCTCGAGCATTTCCACCATCTGCCGGAGTTTCTGCAGGACTTTCTCCATCACCAGTCTCCGTTCGGAAGTTTGCTACGCCTTCCCATCATCCATGGCCATTACAACTTCTTCCGTGCCATGGTAGAAAGTTGGAGGTTCGAGACGCACTCCTTCCACTTTCCCTTTGGTGAGCTGACTGTTTTGCCCGATCAGTGGGCTCTGCTGACGGGCCTGCCTTTCGACGACGAACCCATTATTGGCGAGACCACCCACGGCTTCCACCTCGCGCCTGCACGTCTTGGCTGTGTCCCTCCCAAGCCGCCTAGGGTGAAGCATATGATCACAGTGGGGTGGTTAAGGGAGTGGGACAAGTTCTGGCCCAACCCCGAGCCTGGCAGTGAAGAAGCGGATTTTGTACTGAGGCACTTTCTGCTGGAGCTGCTGGCCTTGATCTTCTGCGATTCGTTGGCCTACTGTATCCATGCTGACTGGATTGCGTATCTGACCAACCTAGAGCACCTGGATCACTATGACTGGGTCGGTGCTAGCTACACTTCGCTGATCTGTGGGCTCGACAATGTGGTCAAGCTCGGGCGCCGCTCTTATGTGGGGCTGTACCCTCTGCTGACTGTAAGTATTTGCTTTTGTTACTTTGCAGAGTAAACCTTTATGCTTTATATTTGATAAATTGCCTTGCTTGCATTTACAGTATTGGATCATGGAGCACATCACCAGGGGCACTGCTTTGGCCGCCTGTAGGACGAGCTCCTGCCCCTTCCCCGCCAGTGGGTCGAGCCTGACCACCGGGCCGCTGCTAGGGTGATTAGCTATGAGTCCTACCGGTATCTGCTGGACCTGGTAGAACTCGAGGATGTAAGTCTCCCTTTGCCTTTTAACTCTGCATGTCTGTTGTACTTTCTTTGCTTACGGCTTCTGTTTCTGTAACAGGTTCACCTACACCCATTCGCTCGATATGATGGCTTCGACTGGGCTCCCTCGAACTCTGGCCGTGTTTTGAGGGATAAACAGGTGAGATTCTACTGCATGAAGAAGTCGGCCCTCTACCTCCCAGGGCGGGTGCGGCATCAGTTCTCTGATGTATTATGCATTCTTGCCCCTCCTCCTGCTGACATGGACCTCCCGGCCACGACTCGCTCGACTGCTAGGCGCCGGTATGCAGTTGCCGTGGCTTCTCAGGACAGGCACGTCCTTCGAGAAGTCAACTATATAGACTACCTTGCTTGGTACTGGCGTGTGGGGAAGTCGTACCTGTTCGAGGAGGCTGTGCGGGATAGCCAGCGTGGGATGTGGTATGCGTCTAGCTGGGCTCAGGTACATGATTTCCATTTCTGCTTTACTTTGCTTTTGCGTGAATTATGATAATCTGATATTTGTTTTAATTCACAGGGCTTCGAGGAGCAATTTGGAGCCTTCTATGCTGACATCCGCCGAAAGCGGGTAAGATTCTTATTTTGCAAACTGCCTTATTGAATATCTCTGATGCTTCTACTGTTTTGCAGGAACTGCGCTGGCGCAATATTGTCCGGCTATGCTCCTCTCTTCTGCCACTGCTGTTGCTATATTTAAAAATCTCATTTCTAACACATGTTTGCTTTTGCAGCAAGATTTCCCTACCAAGAGAGCGAATGTAGACACCAGCAGGGACTTCACCATGGAGGTGCCTGAGGAGGACTGTTCAGACACTGAGGTCACCCAGGCGGTTCTCAACTCTGCTCCTCGTTCTTAGGCTGCCGCTGCTGCTCAGTGGTCGCGTCGACTTACTCGAGAGGGCAACAGGACACTGGTTGAGCACTTCCAAAAGGCGGCGGCTGATGAGGAAGACTCTGAGGAGGAGTGATCCTTTTTTTTTTTGCTGAAAATTCTGTAAAAACACTATGTTCCGCAACATTTTTGAAAATATATAAGATATCCCCGGATTTTGCAATGTGCCCTTCGGGGTTTTTATAAGTGCAGGTTGTATGCAAACAGATACCCCATGCTGGGTTTAAGCAAATGGCACCGATTTTGGCGAGGTAGACAATTTGAACTGATGCTGCTGAATTTTCCTGTCTTTCTGGGCGCCACCTATGTGCGCTATCTTGGTGCGCCGCCGAGGTGCGGTAGTTTTCTGCGCCATATAGTTGTGTCCCCAGAAATGGCGAATTTTGTTTCCTTTCCTGATACAAAACCCTTCTGCTTCCCTATAAGAGTCTCGTTTTTTACGAGAAAAGCCGCCGCCTCTCGTGAAGAAAAAGCACAACAGACCTCGACTTTGATCTTGCAACCCCGTTTCTCTGTGCACGGACGCATAATGGTATGGCATACTGTCACTTTTGTTGTTTTGCGTCATGCAGATTTTTGCTCATTCCTGTCCTCATAGCAGACGTCTATTGCATGATCCTTTTTGCATAGCTAATACTCTGCTGGATTTTATACAAGCCCTTGTTATCTTTGCTAGCTTTTTGTAGATTATGCATTAAACTATCTCTGTGTATATGCTATTCTGTTGATTTTCTTCTCTTTTACAGCAGACTTTTTGCATGTGTGTTCCCTGTATTGCCATAGATTTTCCTTGCAATTCTTTGTCTGTATTGTACCAGGATGTGGGATTTCTCCTCTGTTTTGCATGGCAGATTTGTTCTTGCATTTTTCTTTTGCCTTACGTTGGCAGATTTTCCTTGGTCTCTCTTGCATTCTGTTTCTTATGAACAGGATTTTCATGTATATGCCTTTACACCTGATTTTTGCATGCCATATACCGCTGAATTTTTCTGCCATGGTTGATGCTTGCAGAGTTATCCAACCATGGAGACCCCGAAGTTCTACTCGAATGCTTTGCGCGGCTGGATTGACGCATTGACGCATTGACGCATACTGATCGAGAACAACTGAAGACCTGGGGCATATCATCCTCTCTCCTCAGTATTGCCAAAGTGGAAGTTAATTGGCATCTGCTATGTGCCATGGCCCGTTTTTGGAAGCCAGCCTTGCACGTGTTCCGCTTCGGACAGGTGGAAATGACCATCACTTTGGAGGAGGCTAGGCGAATCTGTGGCTTGTCGCCTTTTTTGTCTCCCTTTGTGTTTTTCTACCACGACAGCTATGTCCACGTCGTGAGCCGTCTCACAGGTGTTTTCAAGGAAGAATGTGAGAAAAGCATCGTCTGTCGGGATGGTCCTACTCCCATGATACGCCTGGATTACATTGACAACATCATTGGTGCCCGCTCCTCGAACCCTCTATGGCTCTTCTACTTTGTGCTGCGCTTCCTCGGGGAGCTGATTTTCAATCACGGCCGGACAACTGTGGCCATTGAGGTGGCTGAGATAGCCTGGGCGGTAACGGCTCGCGAAATCGATCTGGCTCCGATTCTGCTTGCTGAAACTTTTGTAGGCTTGGACCGGGCATCGAGGCGATCTCGCCACTTCTATGAATGTGGTGCTCTGGTGCAGGTAAGCAGATCATTTGACCATTAATAATATTCTGCTGTGCTTTAATTAACCATAGCTCCTTTCTGCCAGGTCTGGTTTGCTGCTCACATGGGGGTGAAGATTCTGCGTCCCCGGCGTTGCGTCTTTGAGGCCTACAGCCGCACCCATCACTCGAGATCACTCCCAGGGATGCTTGAATTATGTGAAAAGCTGCGGAATCTCGAGGCTGATTCTGTGACGTGGCGCATCATATCTTCTGCATCATAGAACTTCACTGCCTTTTTCAACACCACGAACATGCGACTCGTGGTCCTCCCTGGATTCTCTGGAAGTGTAGAGTACCATCCCGTCCGGGTTCTTCGCCAATTCGGCTTTTGCCAGGACTCCATAAAGCAAAGCCCCTGCCCGGATAGACTGAAAAAGCGTGTAGCGGATTCCATCGCATCCACTACTGAGTCGGACAGACTTTCTTTTGATATGCTCGGGCCACTCTCTTCTGATAGCATTGGGCATGATGCAGGGCTTGCAACCTATGCTCATCAATCAGGTCCAGCTGAATATTGCGGTCCTGTACCCACTCAGCTTCCTCTAGTGCCGCCTCTTTCAAGATCCTTAGTGATGGAATCTCAACTTCGAAAGGGAGGACTGCTTCCATGCCGTACACCAGGGAATAAGGTGTTGCTCCTGTGGAGGTCCGGATGGAGGTTCTATAAGCCCATAATGCGTAAGGCAGCTGCTCGTGCCAATCCTTGTGAGTCTCGGCCATCTTTTTCAAGATCTCGACTAGATTCTTGTTAGCCGACTCCACTGCTCCATTCATCTGGGGTCGATAGGGGGAGGATCTGTGATGCTTGATTTTGCAGCTGTGGAGGAAATCCTTAACTCTTTTTGCTATGAAGTTCGTCCCATTGTCTGAGATGATAGCAAATGGAACCCCATATCTGGTGACAATGTTGTTCTTGATGAACTTTTCTGTGACTGCTGTTGTAATTGTTTTGTAGGAAGTCGCCTCGACCCACTTTGTGAAATAGTCAATGGCTACCAGGATATAGCGGTGCCTATTGGATGCAGCGGGATGAATGGCCTCAATAACATTGATGCCCAAAGTAGAGAATGGCCACGGGGATGACATGTTATGGAGCTGTTGAGGGGGAGCGTGTATAAGATTGCCGTGTATTTCGCAGTTGTGGCATCTCCTGGCAAAATGGCAGCAATCTATTTCTATGGTAGACTAGAATTACCCCTGCAGCATGATTTTCTTGGCCAGGAGGATCCCATTCATGTGTAGGCCGCAGGTGCCTGCATGGACTTTCAGCATTAACTCATCTGCCTCCTTTTTGTCCACGCATCTGAGAAGCATCTGGTTGTAAGATCTTCTGTATAGCTGCCAGGCCCCAAGCACGTATTTGGATGTCAACTGTGTGAGGGTTTTCTTGTCTGAAGCAGAAATGCCTGGAGGGAAGCTGCCAGTCTCCAGAAAGGCTTTAATATCATTATACCACGGCAATTCAGCAGATGACGGCGCCTCCTGGATATGCATACAATGTGCTGGCTGCTCAATGCTCGTGACTGAGATGTTTATGGCTTGTGCCTCTGGGAGTGACAACCACGATGCCAGGGTTGCCAGGGCATCTGCATATGTGTTCTTGGCCCGCTTCATAAAGGAAAATCTGACATCTTCAAATTCTTCGGTCAGTTTCAGCAGGTGCTCATGATATAATACCAACTTCTGGTCCTTTGTCTTCCAGTCACCATTGACTTGGGAAATAACCAGCATGGCATCGCCAAACACATGGAG
>JAMKQA010052222.1:0-14025 GCA_024699735.1 Posidonia australis
TTTAAGTGGATTTTAGCTGGATTAAGTGTTTTATTTATTTTTCAGTGAATTTTAATGGGTTTTAGTGTTTTATTGGGTCATGTGGGCTAGTGTGGGTCTGATTGGGACCTACAAGGACTAGGGTTTTAGTGGTTGCGACCAGTGCATCAACCGGAGGAGCCTGCTGCCAAATGAGCTCAAAATTGAGGTGTCTACAGGATACCAACCCAAAAAAGGAATATGTCTCTCTCATCAGGAATGAAACCGAAGAAAGGGGCACCCTCGACTTTATCCATTCAGATTAGAAGTCAATAGGGGCATGGTAAGATAGCGGACTTACCGACCAGAGGATATGACAAGTTCCAGGTTCTGTGTCTTCTGAAATGAGAACCCAGATGGAACGGACCTCATCCATCTTGGAGCGAAGTCAAAGAGATGTGTCTTTGAATTCCGTCTTCTTGGACGAGAACCAAGGAGACAATGATAATCATCTTTGTAAGACAAAACTCGGAAGGCTGAACAGAAGTTTATCTGTGAGTATTGACATGAGAACACAAAGTGTTGAACGATTTTATTGCAATTTCAAGAGTACAGGGATTTATATGCAAATTTACTGCAATGAAGATCTCCACATGCTTGGACAATTCACTACCCTATGCAATGTCCGAGGAATGATTCTTGGAAGCTAGAGAAGAACTCGGGACCCCTTGGCATACTCTAAAAACCCTCCAACACCGTTCTTAATTTCTACAGAAGTATGGGAAAATACTGCAATTCTCTCAGCTTATGCTGCTGGTCAGCTCTAGGGGACCTCAACAGTCTGCCAAACACTGCCTGTGCACCTCTGAATCACTTCGAATCGTAGTGTGGGGCTTGTATTTTTTTTTGTAATCTCCTATGCTCCAACTAGAGCACTTTGATGAGGCTATTGATAATAAAACTATAGTTGGTGACGACCTCTAGGTTCACGGTCTCGTCATCCGCTTCCCGAGTGAACTAGTCTTTAGCCATGGATATCAAGGTGATCGAGATCGCCCTTGCTGTTGTGATCCACCAAATTGATCTAGCTCCGTTCATCTTGACGAAGACATTTCAGACCCTGTTCATTGTGCCACCGCTGCCATTTCTACGGCTGTGGGGCACTAGTACAGTTATGCATTTAGCGTATGCTTTACTTTTGTACACTATGGAATACTGCATGACCCAATCTATTCTCCAAGTCTGGCTAGCTACACATCTAGGAGTTGAAATTCTGCACCCACAGTAGTCTACTTTCGAGACATACTGTCGCAACGGCCACTCCCGTATCATTACTTCTATTAAGGCAGCTTGTGAGAAGTTGGACGGCCTAACTGAGGACAGCATAACTTGACGCATTTTTCTGCCTACGGCTGAACCCTTTGTCGTTTTCTTTAATGATGAGGATCTAAGGCTAATCATCCTACCAGGATTCTTTGGAGGAACAAAGTATTATCCAAGTTGTGTGATGCTCCAATTCGGATCTGCCAAGATTCCTTCACCTAGAGTCTGTTGCCAGCTCGTTTCCTGTCTATTTGCTGAATTCAACTACCATGGTTACTAAATTGTCTTACTTACTTCACCACTACGTCTGGTCTAACTGTGTCGCCATGGCAAAGGGCTGTAGATGTAAAGCAAAGCATGAGAGCGTGATCTGAGAGACCAGGCCATGTATGTCTGATGCAAGCAACTCGAAGAAGGCACTTCCTTTTGTACTTTGTCAATTCTGAACTTGAATAAATTCTGGCCATGTATGTCTGCACTTCTGAAGCTATGATTAAGCCAAGATAATGCATCATGTATAGTGGCCTTGCCTTATATGGTTGGGTTGGTCTCAAAGAGAGCTAATTGAGTACCGAACCCTTAGTGTCATGTGTCAGAGAGAGCTGATTGAGTGTCAACTCACTCTTGAAGGCTCCAGAATAATCTCCTATCCAGGGGTATCCTATTTACTTCCTAGAGTACTTGAAGAGACTATTGAGATCCCCTTCCCTGTTTGGCACATTCTGAGAGGAGTTTGTTTATTTTCGTGTTCAGTAGGCAGCTGACATGTCCTTGGTTTAGGAATTGGAGGTTGTGACCAATTAGAGCAGTTGACAAGCCCCGTGTAGGAATACTGGCTCAGTGTGTCTAACCATAGGACAGTTGAAATGCCCTTGGTTCAACATTAATGGCCTCAACCAATAAGAGCAGCTTACATGCCCCTAGTTTAGGCAATGCTCTTCTGATCCTCTTAAGCCAAAAGCAGCTAACATGCCCCAGCTAAAACGACCAGATTAGACTCCATGACATTTTAGAATGATGTTTATGGGAAGAATGCATGAATGATGAATGATTTGTGGGATCTTATTAGCGCCCACAGCATTGGAATGCTTATCGCCATGTATATAAGGGAGTGGTAGATCTAATCCTCACGAGACACTATCCAAGCCCCAAGTTTTTTAGGTGGCTCTCTAGAAATGCGATATTGTGTCTTGAGCTCCATTTCAAACCCCACAGGACCATACACCTGCTTTTTTTTTTAGTTTATTTTCTTTATTCTTTCTCCCTCATAGGAGAATAGGTTTACCCTATCCCTGGCTTAGAGGTAATAGGCACTTGGTTTATTGGTGGGGAGTTGTTGTTGTTTAAAGGGTTGGCTAGGCCGTTTTCGAATATGCTTTCCAGGTATTCATTCCGACCCCTCTCCAAGATAAGTTGCAAGGACAACACTACCCGACATGCCTCTCTCTTTAGGGCTGACTTCTATCTGTGACTTTTATCTTCTAAATTTTAATGTCCTTTCGCAGATTTATTTTTATTTTATCTCACACTCTCATTCTCACCCATAACATTTTATCTCCCTCTTGGAGGTGTATGTTCCTCGAAAGGCTTGGATACTTCGCCCAATTCAGAATGAAAGGTGGCTCCCTAACTGTGACCATGCCGGTGAAACCCTTGCACGGCTCTCCCCCTATCGGGTGCGTGGAAACACATAAGGAGACCCGATATGATCACGACAAAGATGGTGAATCCAAAGAAGAAGACTAGACTCGGAGACACTAAAGGAAGATAGAAAGGATAAGGAAAGGAGTCGCCACCTAGTCTTTTAATAGAAAGACGAGGAAAACAAAAAACACAAGAAAACTAGGAAGCAAATAAGATGCAGAAAGCATGTGTGTGCTCCGTGCCAAATGGATAATGCACAAATGAATGCAGGCCAAAGAAAGGGTAAGGATTCTGGTTATGCATGGGAAAGGGGTTAGGCACCCCCATGCACCCGAGAAAACTCGGTCTTTCAATGTTTTCTACTTATCAATGGTCTAATGGGTGTGTGCTTGCCTATTTTGAATGCTCATCCTAATGATGACTAGAAAACATGCCAAATCAAAGAAATGAAATGAAATAATGGGAAAACGTTAATCCGAGGGTCAAATGTAGGCATTGAGAATGTCGCTTTACTATATGCCCTTAGGCGATGAGGAAAATCGTGAAAGTCGAAAAATTCTAGGAAAGCGTCTCGCAAATCAGTAGAAATTTGGATAAATCTGAGAAAATCAAAAAGGGGAAAATAATCCTCATTTCCGGACAATGTCGGCTTTGATAAGCCGTTTACTGTATGCCCTCGGGCGATGGAGAGCCAAATCAAGTCAAATGACACGAAAATCGGAAAGAATCCGGGAAACGACGAGAGAACCAAGCTCGCAGCGAGTCAGAAATGCGTACGCAATGTAAGGAAGAAAACTTGCATAAAAAAGTGCAACAAAATGTGCAAAATGCATGTATGAGTGTAAAAATACAAATTCAAGGGGCCTTTGTGCAAAAAATCCAAATTCTGAATAAAAACTGAAATTTTGAAGCCCAAATCATCAAAAATACATAGGAAAACACATTCTATGCAATTATGAAGAAATCTGGGATCAAATGTGCAAATATGTGCATTTCTGGGCAAATTGATGTTTCCTAGGGGTTAAAATGCAATTCAGCCACTAAAACATGGATTTAATGCGATTCAATGGAAATTTAGAGTAAAATATGCAAGAAAAATGATTCAAGAAAATTTCAGAAAGTTTCATGGGAAAACAGTCATTTTACCCTAGAAAACATGCATTCAGTGTGAAATCAGTGATGTATAGGGGCTAAAATGCAATTTACCCATCAAAACAATGAATTCATAATAGTTCCAGAAGAAATCAGGGGTTAAAATGTAATTTAACCAGAAAAACATGTGCACTCTAGAGAGTTTTAGAAGAATATAGGGGCTAAAGTGCAATTTAACCAAAGAAAATATACAATCTGAATTATTTTAATGAAGCTCAGGGGTTTTAATGCAATTTTCACAGAAAAATGCACATTCAGAAAGGTTTCAGAAAAGTTTATGGTCTTTTAAACAAGAATATTGGATTAAAAAGTATGAGAAGAAACCTTGGGGGCTTTTGCTAAACTTTAAAGCCTGGAAAACACTATTTTAAATGTTCAAGGAGCAAAATGCAATGTTTTCAGTTAAAACACTATTCAAACGATTTTAGAAAAATGCTGAAGGACCTATGTGTCAGAAAAGGACCTATCTGTAATAAAAAAAAGGAACTAAATGTAACAGATGAATAGTTTCAGTATTTTATTAAAAGAAAATATTTTTTAAGTTTTTAAAAGAGAAAAGGAAGATCGACGGCCGCCGGCGACGGAGATCTGCCGACGACGACTGCTAGAGGTGTCAAGGGAGGCTTTCCCGTGGTCTGATCTAAGATCAGACTCCACGAGAAGCGAGAAGAGAAGAAAGGGGGAAGATCTAATGGATTGGATCAATGGCTCAACAGCTGGAGTGGGCCTCCCACCCCCTCTCGCCGTCAGGGCCCTTCGGCGACGGTGCCGGAGAAGAAGGAGGACAATGGAGGATGTAACGCAGCACTCTTGAGGTCTACGGAGCTCAGGGAAGCGATAAGGATGAGTTCCCCCCCCCCCCCCTCCTAAGAAAAATAGGTTGCTCGAGCTGGTCCCCCGATCAACCTCAACGGCGTTACGGCGACGATAGTTGTAGAGGAGGTTCGAAGCTTGATCCGCGCTATTGGTGGCTCTGGAAGCTCGGGGGCACACTGTCGAACATTCTTGGGGTCTTGGAGAAGCACGGTGATGCTAGAGGCATGCGATCAGAGGTGGTTTGCAGTCTTCTTCTCTGACGACGGCAGGTGGAGCCTTCTAGGAGCGATGAAGCGGCACGGCAGGGAGCAAAAGAACTAGAGGAAGACTAGTGGAGGAAGATAGGATGCTCGGGGGCCAAGGCCGTGCCCTGGACCAACCCCCAATCTACATCGCTGGAAAACGGCAACGGCAAGGTCCGAGGAGCAATTCCGACCTCTAGATTGATCAGAATTGATCCAGAAAGAGAGAGGGGATTCTAGGAAGCTATATTCAAACCTAAATGGGGTTGTAGGAGAGTCTACCTGGCCTGACGACGCACGTCCCCCTCTGCAGCTCGCCAGAGCGTCTGAATTCTCCTCCTCTCCTCTCCTTGAGCTCCTCTCTCTCTCTGAAACTCTTTCACACTCTGAATTCTCTATCTCTCTCTCGCCAAAAGTCCCCAAAACTCTGCCTCTACCCCTCCTTTTATAGGTGGAAAAAATACCAGCGACCCAACCCATTAACTGATCCTAACAGACCTAACAACCCACTAGCTAACTAACTAACTCACTAACTAACCTAACACTCCCCTAATAGACCAACAGAAACCTGAACTGCTGTCTCCTTGCTCGCTGACAATGATCAACGGTGGCCTGTTCATCTGGCGGCTGGCCCAGTGGCTCTGGCTACTCTGGCTCGGGGTGGCTTGTGCTTGAGGAGCGTGGCCTAGTGGCTGGTGAGTCTAGTACGAGAAATCAGCTGCTGGAATGGCTCAGTGGTTGATTTTGTGAGAAAAATGGGTGTTGGGTTGTGGAGTTATGATTTTGGTGAAAAAATCAGTGAATGAATAAAAAATTGAAAATAAAGAGGAGAAGATGGGGTGATGGGTTCGAGGAGAAATAGAAGAAAGTGGGCTAAGTTGTTGTGGGCCTTTGGTGGCCCTAAAGTAGGCTAAATTGGGCCAAAGTAGGCTTTCATGGGCCTTATGGGATTAAATGGGTTTTCAAGGGTTCATTTGTGATTAAAGGCCAGACAGGTGCGCCAGAGAGGTGTGCCAGACAGGTGCGCCAGAGAGGTGTGCCAGATAGGTGTGTCAGATAGGTGTGTCAGATAGGTGCGCCAGGAGGTGCGCCTGTCTGGTGCGCCAAATAGGTGCGCTAATGAGGTGCCCCTGTCCAGTGCTCCAGATAGGTGCGCCAATGAGGTGCGCCAGATAGGTGCATCAATGAGGTGCACCTGTATGGCCTCGAATCACGGCTCAGATCATTTACTGTTGGGTTTGGCATTCTTTAGCTTTGGGATCATTTATGATTAAAAGCCTAGCTACCACAAATCCAGCCTGCATAACTGCAAAATTAGGGTGTCTACAGATGCCCCTCCCTGAGCGAGGTCGGAGGACAAGTGGGACAAAGACTGATGCTCGGGATTGACAGAGACACCCCGCCCGAAGACGTAAGTAAGAGTCAATTAATGGCAACCAACTGCCAGTCGGCGAAAGCACCAAAGGTCCTGTCGCCATAGCCGAAGCCAACCAGAGAAACCAAAACTAATAACAAATGCCGACAAGTAGACGACCAATCAGCTCCAAAAGACATGACTGGTTATCACACTTGTCGAGAAAAAAACACCAGACAAGACTCACGATGCTTGCCGACCAAGAAATGACTGGTCACGGAAGTCATCCGGGTAGTTCGGGCTACCAACCCACAGGAGGGATGGAACAAGGAAAGTGGGGAATCCATCGGGCATCACAAGGATTACCCGGGTAGTTCGGGATACCAGCCCAAAGGAAGGACGTAAATAATTTGCTTTGATTCCATCCATTTGGAGTGGAACTCAAAACAAAGGGGGCACCATTGATACCAAACTCTTTGAGTAAGGATCCAATGGGGCATGGTAGGTTTCAGACCTACCAACCAAAAAGGGAAAATGGTAAGTTTCGGACTTACCGACCAAAAGGGGAAGTGGTAAGTTTCGGACCTACTGACTAGAGGGAGAAGTGGTAAGTTTCGGACTTACCGGCCAAATGGGGAAGTGGTAAGCTTCGGACTTACCGACCAGAGGAGAATTGGTAAGTTTCGAACTTACCGACCAAGAGGAGAGAATGGTAAGTTTCAGACTTACCGACCAAGAACGAAATTGGTAAGTTTCGGACTTACCGACCAAGAGAGGAAAATGGTAAGTTTCAGACTTACTGACCAAAAAGGGTGAAGTGGTAAGTTTCGGACTTACCAGCCAAAAGGAGAAAAATGGTAAGTTTCGGACTTACCGGCCAAAAGGGAGAGTGGTAAGTTTCGGACTTACCGACCAGACGGGAATTGGTAAGTTTCAGACTTACCGACCAGAGGGAAATTGGTAAGTTTCAGACTTACCGACCAAGAGGGAAATTGGTAAGTTTCGGACTTACCGACCAAGAGGGGAGAATGGTAAGTTTCAGACTTATCGACCAAGAGGGAGAATGGTAAATTTCGGACTTACCAGCCAAAAGGGGAGAATGGTAAGTTTCGGACTTACCGACCAGAGGGGAATTTGTAAGTTTCGGACTTACTGATCAAGAGGGGGACTGGTAAGTTTTAGACTTACCGGCCAAAAGGAGAAAATGGTAAGTTTCGAACTTACCGACCAAAAGGAACAAGTGGTAAGTTTCGGACTTACCGACCAAAAAAGGGGGAATGGCAAGTTTCGGACTTACCGACCAGAGGGAAATTGGTAAGTTTTGGACTTACCGAACAAGAGGGAGAATGGTAAGTTTCGGACTTACCTACCAAAGGGAAAATGGATTCACCCATCTTGGAGTGAAGCCAGGGAGAATGTCTTTGAACTCCATCCTTTCGGAAGCATATCAGGGAGACAGGGATGTAGGGGTCCTAACCCACTGTTTAGTCAAAAGGATTTGCCAAGGGGATCTTATTTAAGTATCATTGCACCTTGGATCGTCGCCGTTGTGGGGATGTCAATTCAAAAAACGTATTTCCCTAACACAGTCGTTATCTTGTAGGAGCCTTTTTGTGGTGAATGTCACTTCTCAATAAGAAGATGCACTGACCATCATTTGGAAGATAATTTGTACCAAGCATTCTCAAAACAGTCCTTCTTTCCACAAAGCAGCTTACATGCCCCTGGTCGAAGGCTCTGACTCAATTACATAGTGAGTGGATATTCTGTTTGGTGCCTGAAACACGACTTTTGATCAAAAAGCAGCTGACATGCCCCTGGTCGAAGGTTCTGGCTCAGTTACACTATAGCTTGTGCTTTATCTGCGACTTTTGACCAAAAAAACAGCTGACATGCCCCTGGTCAAAGACTCTGGTTCAATTACACTGTAGCTGGTGTTTTGTATGTGACCTTTGACCCAAGAGCAGCTGACATGCCCCTAGTATTGGACTGGCTGAACATCACTTGAGGGTATGGGGTCTTGGAAGCCTGGCTGTAACTACAGATCTTCCGTGAGCCACTGGAGTACTTGAGACCATCACTAGTCGAAGCAAGTGATCAATTCATCAAGTGACTGGAAGTATGTGCACCCAACTGCTTTCCCATATTGTACTTGGAAGACAGAAGGAATTATAGCAACTTGATAGAGGCCTTTGATTGAAGATGTAACTTGCCTTTAACTAGTATGTTTAGGATGTGTTCTGTTCAACCGTGGTGTTTTGATGGCTCTGTATTTGGCTGCACCACTTTAGGATATTCTCCTAATTGTATTAGCCAAATTCTAGATTGTTGCGTAGAGTCTGAGCTATGTTGTTGTCTCCGCTAGTCATTTGTCATGTAGGCTCTGATCAGAGAACAACTCTCTTACCCTTGACGAACCAAGTAACGGATTGTGTGATCCCAGCTAGAAAGCAGCTGACATGCCCTTAGCATAAAGGTGTATAAAGCTCAGAAGTCGGATCAGGAGGCACCAAGGCAAAAAAAAATGCCTCTAACATTGAGCCAGGCTACCCTGGGAAGCGTGGGGCACCACTTGAGGATGTAAAGACTTAAGGGTGAAGCTGTGACTGTAAGCATACTTTGAATCACTGAAGCGGCCGCAGCTGATTTCTATTGTGGTCTGAGACACATTTGTTCACTGACTGGAAGCATGTATATTCATCCACTGTCATGAGCTATACTCCGATGGCAGGAAGTAATGTGATACATCATAGTCTATCTCAGGCTGGCTATTCTATGTTCTGCTACTTATTATGTCATTATGCTCTGGCTGCAAACATGTATTTGGCTATGTTTTCCTCAAGCATTCCATAAACAGTGTCTACCACACTTGAACTATTGCAGATGAATTGCTGTTACACTGCCGATTCTGTAGGTTCATGTACCTCGTACACTAACTCGTGTCCTCACTGTATGTGCACTTTGACTATTGAGGAGTTGAAATGTCCTTGGCTAAAAGCACTTGGCACAAGTCCTGTCAAACAAGTCTATATGGAAACAAAAAGATTCATCGAAGCAAGGCTATGATGATTATTATTATTGTGGACTCTACTATTGTGAACAATTTAGTTATTTAAGAGTGACCTTTCTGATTGATCAAGAAATGCATGCCTTGTGATTTCAGTTGCTTGTTATCTGCATTTGTTGTTTTGCTTGTTCAATGAGTTCATTATCTGGGTTATCTGCTTGTTTAGTTCAGTTGTTTGTTTGCCCTCAGTTAGGCTGGAAAGATGTATGCCTATTAGAGGAGGATGACACCTTCGACTCAGTTGTCACTATAGAGACTCGCAAGTCATATGGTGGCTCTCGCTGGGTAGTGGTGGCACTCAAGCTCACTGTAAGGTAGTGTAATGGACCTGGCTCTATGCCAAACTCTTTAAGGTCCTGCACCTGCTTTTTTCTTTTCAACATCATTGTCTCTTATTTTACTCCCTCATAGACGTGCGGTTTCACTCTAACCTTGTTTTGGAGGTATTAAGCGCCCGATTTATTCAGGAGGCCTTTATTGCAAGAGGGTGGGTCAGTCCCTCAAAGGTGTGATTTTACTGAGCGCATACTCAGACTCCTCTCCAAGCTATGGTAAGGGTAGAGCTACAACGCACGCCTCTCACTCTTGGGCTGACTTCTGTATTCGCCTTCTGTCTTCTCTATTCTTTTATGCCCTTGCGAATGTATGTTTTCTTTTTTTTGGCTCATACTCTCAGTCACCCCTAACATTTTATCTCCCTCTTGGAAGTGCAGGATCCTTGCGGAGCTTGGACATTTCGTCCGGCTTTGATGTTCGGTGGCTCCCTTGCTAACTTGGTTGTCTAAGTAGTGACAACTGAGGAGGGAATAATCCATTCTGACATTGGCAAGCTTTTCCAATTTTTCATCATCGGGCAGAATGTTATTGACAAGCAAACTACCCTTTTTCAATTGTTCTTGATGCTTTTTTTGGTTTTGTGTTTGTTTTTCTCTTTTTTTTTAAACTTTTGTGCTTTTTCTATATATTTTTGTGTTTTGATATATGGTGATGCAAAAACAAAGGAGAATAAAGGAAAAGGATACGGCTCCAGTCCTTATTGTTGCTATTTGTCGACGCCATTGGGGTTCATAGTAACTCCTTGCTGTGCCACTGGAAATTCGAATCAAGGCAGGTGCATCTGAAGCCATTACAACCATTATTAAGACTGAGACTGTCAATGTGAATGTTGAATCTGCTAATGACATTAAAATTTCATCTCTGTCGAAGTTGATATCTGCTGTGACGACTGTCACCCACTTGATCCAGGGTATTTACACGTGCTGGGTTAGATTGGTGCATGGAAAACTGGCAAACTTTATGGTGGACCCCCTGTGCAGAGGAACAAGAACAAGAGTGGTGCATATGAGTGCTGCTGGATAGAATTGAAAAAAGACAAGAACAAACTAGGCAAAAGAAGAACTAGAACAAGAGCAACAAATGTGAACATTGCGGAAAAGACAAAAGAACAAACTAGGCTATAGAGGCCTGATGGATTCCCTGGGAAAAACTAGGAGAAAGAGGAAAACTCCAAAGGCTCCAGTATCCTTGGAGCTTGCAGGCTCAGACACGGTAAGGCCGGCTATTCTAGGGTGTGCACGTGTGCGTGCAAGTGTGGGTGCAAATGTGTGTGTGTGCTGCCTCCTATGTGTTGACGACAATGCTCCCATTGTCAATCAAATTCTGGACAGCATTCCGGAGACTGTGACACTTGTTTGTTGAATGCCCACGTACGCGATGGTATTGGCAAAACAAGTTAGCCTTATACCACCCAAGAAGCGGGTCTGGTGGCGGGCGAATCTCCAGTAGCCGTAGGAATGGCGTAACTTTGCGAAAGATGTCACTCAGCGAATCCTCGAGTGGGGTGAAGTCTCTTTCCTTATAGCGAGGCCGCCCCTGCCGTTGTTGCTGCCCTTGCTGAACTGACATATCATGACATGTCTGTTCAACGGTGATATGTGGATGTGTAATGCGTACTGAACTAGATGCTGGTGAGGATAAAGATATGCATGCAAGTGCTATGCCTCGTGTGTTAGCAACAATAGTCCCACGGTCAATTAAAGTCTGTATGACATCCCATAGTTTGTAGCATTTATCAATCGAATGCCCTGAGGCTCGATGATAATCGCAGTATGTGTTCGCGTCGTACCACGAAGGGAGTGGAGTTGGTGGGGGATGCGGATTCGGGAGTCTCATAAGTGACACAACTTGAGGAAAAACAGCGCTCAGCGACTCGCCCAGTGCAGTGTAGTCACTTTCAATGCGACGGTCTCGTTTCTTCTTAGGTTGTTGTCCTTGTTAAGCCGATGCGATGAGATGCACTGGCTTGACAGTGGGAGGTGTGCACCTAGTGTGCGATGACGACCTACGTGTTGGAACCTAACATTGATGCTGAGGTGAGTTTTGAATATGATGTGTTGTGTGTGGTGTTGAGCGCGAGAGCAACAGCTGCGGCACCGGTACAGCTCTGGGTAAAGGACTCGAGAAATGTTGTACTCTCACACAACTAAAGTGTTGACTTCTAGGTGACTGTGATGCATACTGTGACCAATGCAATTGTGGTGCAGGAGGCAGAGGTAACGCCCCCATCGCCGGAGCAGTGTGATGCTCAAGCGATGGTATGGGCGATAGAGTAGTGGGGTGAGCCTGCAATGCTATAATGGTCTACAATGGAACCTCAGAGGTCGAAGGAGGAGGACTCTCAACATGATCAAGAGAAAGGGCCATGCGCTTGAACCTCGGGCCAAAGCTCTCAAGTACTGAGCCTGTTTGGCCGAGGACCTATCAAAAGATAGGTCAGAAGGCACGACCGAAACAGGAATGGCCCCTAAAAAAGATGAAACCGTAGATGATTGAACTCCAGAAACAGGAGGGCCCGAGAGATAGGGTGCAGCTGGCAGAACTTCTGGGACCCACGTGGTTGTCACCACAGTTAAATCAGTGACGGGCCCTAGACCGACTTGTATTCGCCGCTGTCCCAGAAGAGGAGATAAGGATCATCCATGATTCCCAAATCGAGACACATAGAGGGAAGAAGAAGCAGTCAAAGTGAGAGAAGGAGGGTCTGAGCGTGGGACCCCCTTCAGAACAATAACAGGAGGCTTGCAGGTCTGCGGGGCCATGTCTAACCGCAAGCGAAATAAAAGGAGCTGCGGTAAAGGACGAACACACGAGCTCTAAGACGAACTACCATCAAAAGTGACCAATAGCTCGGAAGAGGCAGGAGAAAACAACCACGGGAAGCTGCTTGCAAAGGAGACACCCGAGCTCCTAGTTGAATAAGGAGCACCTAAAATGCAATTTACCCATCAAAACAATGAATTCAGAATAGTTCCAGAAGAAATCAATGGTTAAAATGTAATTTAACCAGAAAAAAATGTGCACTCTGGAGAGTTTTAGAAGAATATAGGGGCTAAAGTGCAATTTAACCAAAGAAAATATACAATATGAATTATTTTAATGAAGCTCAAGGGTTTTAATGCAATTTTCACAGAAAAATGTGCATTCAGAAAGGTTTCAGAAAAGTTTAGGGTCTTTTAAACAAGAATATTGGATTAAAAAGTATGAGAAGAAATTCTGGGGGCTTTTGCTAAACTTTAAAGCCTGGAAAACACTATTTTAAATGTTCAGGGAGCAAAATGCAATGTTTTCAGTTAAAACTTTATTCAAACGATTTTAGAAAAATGATGAAGGACCTATGTGTCAGAAAAGGACCTATTTGTAATAAAAAAAAGGACCTAAATGTAACAGATGAATAGTTTCAATATTTTATTAAAAGAAAATATTTTTTAAGTTTTTAAAAGAGAAAAGGAAGATCGACGGCCGTCAGCAACGGAGATCTGCCGACGACGACTGCCAGAGGTGTCAAGGGAGGCTTTCCCGTGGTCTGATCTAAGATCAGACTCCACGAGAAGCGAGAAGAGAAGAAAGGGGGAAGATCTAATGGATTGGATCAATGACTCAACAGCTGGAGTGGGCCTCCCACCCCCTCTCGTCGTCGGGCCCTTCGGTGACGGTGCCGGAGAAGAAGGAGGACAATGGAGGCGGTGACGTGGCGCTCCTGAGGTCCAGGGAGCTTGGGGAAGCGATGAGGATGAGTCCCCCCCCTCCTCAGCGAAATAGGTTGCTCAAGCTGGTCCCCCGATCAACCTCGACAGCGTTCCGACGACAGCGGTTGCAGAGGTGGTCTGGAGCTTGATCCGCGCTGTTAGTGGCTCTGGAAGCTCAGGGGCATGCCGTGGAACATTCTTGGGGTCTTGGAGAAGCGCAGTGATGCTGGAAGCGTGTGATCAGAGGTGGTTCGCAGTCTTCTTCTCCAGCGACGACGAGTGGAGCCTTCTGGCGACCTTTAGGTGGAGCCTTCTGGGAGCGACGAAGCGGCGCACTAGGGAGCGGAAGAGCTAGAGGAAGACTAGGGGATGTAGATAGGATGCTCGGGGGCTAGGGCAGTGCCCTGGACTAGCGGGGGGGGGGGGGGGGGGGGGGGGGGGGGG
>JAMKQA010052223.1:0-17744 GCA_024699735.1 Posidonia australis
TGGTCATTGAAGACCATTTCAAATGAATGGTGAAACGGACGACCGTTTCACCCATTCATGGCCGTGTTGAATACGGCGGTTACCAGGCCTTTATGGCCGGAATCGAAACGGCTGCGAGGGGAGCCGTTGGAGGAGGGCGGAGGGATGGTCAAGAGTCCCCTATAAATATAGGAGAAAACACAGCAGAAAAGATCATCGAAAATCTTACAGTGTTTCTCCTACTTGATCATCGCCGGAGCCCACTCACGCATCGTCGGAATACTCTGTATCGACGTCCATATTCCAACAACTACTGCATCTCTTTGTGGCATGCCTTCGTTTCCCAAGACAATGCAGATTCATTAGGAATATTTAGCACGAGATGAAGTCTCCCCATGTACTTTCCCAATTAACCAACCCACTAGTATGCTGCAAACATTGATGTAAAATATTATCTGATAATATCAACCAGAGAAGGCCCGTTGTGGTGGTCATGATAGGATAGATATCATTAGCAGATGACAGCCAATGGTTTAACGTGTCAGGTACTTTTCCACAGTAATTCCAAATTCAAAAAATTCGAAGAACACATGAAGCAGAAACATGCTGCATGTCTGACCCAGGGAAAATACAAAGTTGATGTACTGTGCAGTGAGCATGCAACAATCTTTCACTGGATTGCACATAAATGAATAAATGAGTGTTTAGAAATAGCAATGGAGTTATTATTTGAAAGAAAAAAAATCAGACTGAGCTAAAACCTGACAACCCGTGCGAATTGCAGAGGCACTTTTAAGGGTTTGAATCTTCTCCCATAAAGTGGTAATTTCATATGCCTGGGCACCAAGTATAAACTACACAGCAATAGAAAGTCACTAGTGTGAGCTCGGTTGAATTTGCTAAACAGATCCACAAGCAAGAGACATGACAGAAAAAACTGATTGTTAATATCATTTTTAATTAAAATGATATGAGAAAACACTTAAAAAATAATTCGAATTGCTTCATAAACAGTAAAATACTGTCACAATGCTTTAAATGTTTCAGTTGATTAATTCCAAATTGCCAATAGAGTTCACATATTATTAGCACTGCCAAATATATCCAAACCATCCATTGATGAAGTATACTAGTACAGACATCTTTTTATCATTCACCATTAGGTCAACCGAGATTGCGGTTCTTTTATTGACTAAAAATGAGCAAGGACCGAGATTCCTGATTCTTGTTGATAATCTAGAGATGATAGATTCACGTAGTTGACATTTCTATCTCTAATGACCATCAGTTTCAAAACTTCTCAAGATTAGTGTAATAATATGAAAATCAGAGCTCATATAAACATTTTTATATTTGATTACCATCAGAACTTAGGGGAACTATTCGAGCTACTTTAACAATAAGGTCCAACAAAATCACACCTAGTGATATATATTTTGTTTGGAATGCATAGCTGAAGTTAAAGTAGTATTTTTCAAATCCCAATACCCTTCCCTGTTAAAGACTTGAAAAGCATATGCCAGATTAACAAATGACTCTTGGTCAATTGATTCTGATATAAATCATTGGATGTAAGAATTTACAACATTCACAAGAAATAGAAGACAAAAAAACCAATTTACAGGTAATCATGTGATCATGGATGTAAGAATTTTCGATGATCTTGGCAATGACAAAGGCTCATGCTTTCAAAAATTGACACATGACGAAAAAATTTCGTTGATATGTGTAACGATCTTCAAGTTACTATTACTTAAATTTAGCTATATTTTCATTTTTTTTTTATATCAATTACAATTATATTAATTATACAATTAGGTTTAAGTACACTCTAAAAAATAAATAATTAAAACAAATTAAACTACAAACTCACCAGAATCCTTAATGTGTGGTAGCATGACTCTTCCTATATGCACTAGTTAAAACTAGCTCCTATCCTACATCTGTCAAAATATAAATCAAAGCACACATGAATAACCACTCAAAACGATCATCCAACACACACTCTATCTAACAACTTGGTACATCACGTCGAGGAAGCAAGCGTAATTACGTCCCACACAAACAAGTACAACATCTCACCTAGATGATGTAACACCACAACGGGCAATCCACTATTGCCTAGTGGATAGCAAAATCTAAAAATCATGTCTTTAAAACCATTCTTTTCCTTTCTCTTTTAAAAACCACATGCATGCTCTTTTAAAACTTTTATGCACACTTGAAATGACCACTCTTGCCAAATCAAGTTCAAAAGTCACACAAGTTGACCTCACATACTCTCTGTGCAGATCAGACAATCAATAGTGTTTGAACGCTTTCTATAGCACCCAGAACACTCACAACAACCATAAAACACAAGCTACAGAGCCTCTACTTTGCACAACACGGTCTCCTCTGGACCTAAGCAACAACACCAAAGCCACAAAGCTACTACTCAAACACACTACGCTATACTGGCATAGCACCACAGTCTCTTCTAAACCAAAACCACCGAACCATTACTCCAAAACACAACGCCACACTAGCGTAATACTACGGCCTCTTCTAGGCCATAGAGCCTGATTTCTTGAACTAGGACTCAGTAAAGCCACAAGCAAACGTGTCGTACTGCTCGACGTCAAGTAGTCAATATTGGTCACGTCAAGTAGTCAATATTGGTCACAAGCACTCCACCAAGAAGCGACCACGACGTTTGCATTACCACGAACAACCAACTTGTGGAGGAGTCTGTCCGTTCCGTAGTCCCGCCACCCACAGGACCCTTAAAAGCTCACTCTACCTGGACAAGCTACTCACCCCACCTAAGCATGCTATCCTCTCTCTTAGGACAAACCACAGGATATGCCCTCTTGACTTCCTAGCTCAGTGTTCCAAACTATTAGAGGCTCCTCACCCCTAGGCTTAGCTAACATCCAATAGTCTCGGTATCCGTAGCAACCAAGGTATCACATTTAGCTACGTAAGAGTTTCATACTTCCGGTGTCCATTGCCACAATACCACAAGGTATGGACGGTACCTTGAGTCTTCAACAATTGGGACTAACACCTACCTAGATAGTACTTCGATCAGCAAACCTCAGCTTCGACTTCGTGAACGACAATAGTATCATACTTCTAAGATCCGACGAACACTTACCTCATCCTCTTATTCTTAATACCTCAACCTAAGCAACGTGCTCAACCACCTAGGAATGTGGCCTACTTCCCTTAGTCCCGGCAACGACCCTCCGATCTTTTCGTCCACCAAAAATAGAAAATATCGGAAAACTCTTTCCAAAATTATTTGCAAGTCTGCATTTCTCTTTCCAAAATCCTTTTGGGAAATCATTTTGAAATCCTTTAAATAACCTTTCAAAAATACCACAAAACATAGTCTAGACAACTCCTCTGTCTGATACAAAAGACCACACTTTGGGACTGTTTAAGTCCTAGAGCGCCTCGCCCAACCCATGACAACAACCCAAGAAAACACCCAAAACAGCAACAACACCTTTTGGGGATAAAGATCACCTAGGAAAAGCTGTACAACATGTAAACCTCACCCTAAGCAGGCAGCTTGCAACCTTAGAGGCATTTTCCCTCCCTATGAACGACTAATGCTTAGATATCTTGGTCACACTAAACAATGTCCAGAACTCTAAGTTCTAAAGCCAAAGTATAAGACACCTAATGACTCAAGTCCCTCGGGAGCACAGCCACATCAGTGTCAAACATCCAAAGCAGTGCTACTGAATTTCTCATTCAGTGCACCACACCTAAAGTCAAACAATATCTAGACCTAGGGCAAGTCATAATCCCTAAAGTCCAATCAATCATTTGGGCAAGATTTAATATCTCTAAGTCATATAATCTTTTATCTAACCACACCCTAGTGGAATCTTACTAATTCATTTTAGGTAATTCCTACAATCATTCTATTGATTATCCTAATCATTTATCTCCATATAATTATCTCCCTAGGATAACTATATATATATATATATATATATATGTAGACACCCCAATTTTGCAGGTTTGCAGGATGGAAGTGTAGCAGATGGGCTTTTAACCACAAATAAATCCATTAAACCCATTTAATTCATTCAAAGCCCATTTAATTCCACTAAGGCCCATTAAGCTCATGAAGGCTCACCAAGGCCCATTTAATTCAACCAAAGCCCAGCAAGCCCATGAAGGCCCACCAAAGCCCATTAATTCCACCAAGTCCCACCAAAGCCCATTTAAGCCCACTTTCTCAAACATCCTTAGGTTTGTTATAGGGTTGTTAGAGTTTGTTAGTGAATTAGTTAGAAGGTTGTTAGCTGGTTATGAGGTGGTTAAGTTGTTTAGGTTGTTAAGAAGTTGTTTAAGTAGTTTGTTATGGTAGTGGGTTGTTATGGATTTAGGTGGTGGGTTGTTATGGGTTGGTTAGGAGCTAGTGGTCTTCCTTGGCTATAAATAGAGGATGACGGTGGACTAAGAGAAGGAAGGAGTCCGAGAGAGAGTTCCAAGCAGAGAGAGGAGTTCGTGGAGGTGAGAACCAATGGATTCCGGCCACCTCCGGCGAGCTACAAAGGCCAATCACATTGCCAAACCAGATACGCCCTCCACCAACCTCATTTAATTTCAATTTTTGGCTTCCTAGGTCTCCTTCTATCTTCCTTGATCGATTCTAGTAGATCCAGAGGTCTCCTCTGGTAGGAATTGAGCTCCCAAGCCTCGCCGGAGTGATTTTCCAGTAGCCTATGTGGGGGCGCGAATCCACTGGTCGATTCAAGCCCCAGAGCACTAGTTCTTCCTCCCCTGGTCTTCCTCCTGCTTCTCCGACCCCTAGCGCGCCGTTTCAAGCCTTCGTTCAACCTCCAGAAGCCACACGCCGTCGATGCCGTTCCGTCACCGTCGCCGGGGAAGACGATGCACAATGAAACGCAACAGCACGGCTCGCGCATCGCAGCGCCTCCTTGGCCCCTGAGGAACGATCCTCAGTGTTTCCTCAGCGTTCTGGAGTGGCCAGAGTTCCATCTCGAGCCCAGGGCAGCCTCCCCAGCCAAGCACGTCGGAGTTTGCAGTGTCGGCGGTGAGATCAATCGAGAAAAGCACCTACGCGTCTCTCCTCGTATCCATGCCCTCAGACGTCTTCCACTTCTCCTCCTCAACCTTCCAGAGGTCCCAGACCATCACGCCACCACCTCCAGCAGCCCCAGTCTTCTCGAGCGTGCCGTCGGAACAGCAACGATGATGAGCGAGGCAAGGGAAAGGAACCAGCCGTCCGATCCTTCATCAGAGCCGTTAGATTTCTTTCTCACCTCTTCTTCTTGCTTCCCACGGGGTCTGATCTCAGATCAGATCATGGGATTGCCTCCAGTAGCCCCTCCGGCGGTCGCCGAGGGCGGAGCTCTGTCGCCGGCGTTCGTCGTTGTCTTTTTCTTTTTTAAAAAATAAAAAAATATTTTCCTTTTAATAAAATTTTATAACTTTTTGTTTGTTACATTTAGGTCCTTTTCTTTATTACATTTAGGTCCTTTTCTTACATTTGGGTCCCTGATCATTTCTCTTAATTCATTTGAATAAAGTTTTAACTGAAAATATTGCATTATGTCCCTTAAGTATTCAAAATAATGTTTTCCAGGTTTAAAAGTTTAACAAAAACCCCCAGAATTTCTTTCCATGCATTTTAATCCAATATTTTTGCATAACGGACCCTGAACTTTTTTGAGATTTTTCTGAATGCATTTTTCTCTAGTTAAATTGCATTTTAGCCCTACACTTTACAGATTTCATACTAAATGCATGTTTTCTAGGGTAATTACTGGATTGCTCCTGAAACTCTCATGGATCCTTTTCTTTACATATTTTACCTTGAATTTCCACTGAATTGCATTAAATGCATGTTTCAATGGCAACTTTGCATTTTAACCCCTAAGAACCATCAATTTGACTAGGAATGCATAGTTTTGCACACCTGACCCTAGATTTCTCTAGAATTGCAAGAGAAGTGTTTTTCTAAGTAGTTTTGGTGATTTGGTTTCGAAATTTCTGTTTTCATTCAAAACTTGGGTTTTTGCACAAAAGCCCATGGAATTTTCATTATTACACTCACACTAGCATTTTACATGTTTTGCCACATCTTTTCATTACAAGTTTTCTCGCATTTACTTCCTTACATTTTGCACGCATTCCTAGCTCACTTCAAGCTTGGTTTTCTCATCGTTTTTTGGATTTTTTTTCTTCTGATTTCCCCGTCTTTTGACTTGATTTGGATTTCCATCGCCCGAAGGTGTACATTAAAAGGCTTAACAAAGCCGACATTGTACGAAACGAGGATTATTTTTCCCAATTTGATTTTCTTGGATTTATCTAAATTCCGCTGATTTACGAGACGTTTTCCGAGAATTTCTCTATTTTCACGATTTTCCTCATCGCCTAAGGGTGTACAGTAAAGCGACATTCTCAATGCCTACATTTGACCCTCGGATTAACTTTTTCCTTTGTTTCACTTCTTCCCTTTGATTTAGTATGTTTTCTGGTCATCTTTAGCATGAGCACTCAGAATAGGCAAGCACACATTTAATAGACCATCGACAAGTAAGAAACCTAGATTGACCGAGTTTTCTTGGGCGCATGGGGGTACCTAACCCCTTCCCCATGCGTAACCAGAATCCTTACCCTTTCTCTGTCTCACATTTATTTGTACATTATATCCATTAGGCACGGAGCACACATGTTTTCTGCATCCCGTTTGCTTTTTGGTTTTCTTATGTGTTTGGTTTTCCTCGTCTTTTCATTAAAAGACTAGGTGGTGACTCCTTTCCTTATCCTTTCTCATTTCTCCTTGGTGTCTCTGAATCTAGCCTCCTTGTCCAGATTCACCACCTTCGTCGTGACTATATCGGGTCTCCTCGTGTGTTTCCACACACCCGGTAGGGGAGAGCTGCGCAGTGTTCCATCGACATGGTCACAATATATATATCCTATCGATAACTAAGAACGCTAAGTATTAAAACAAGTGTTAAATATTATTTGAATAGTAAATAGATAGCAGACAGAGGATTGATGAAAACAAGAAACTAAAACATCATACATTAAAATATATTTTTTTATATTACAATAGGAACACACTTACAGAGCATGTTTACGGTTGCACACCACAACCAAAACTCACACAACTTCACACAACTAAAGCACACAAGAGGGATGGCTTTCACTACTCTAATGTCGATGCCCTCCATACAACTCAACACTTCTATTTATAGAGATGGAAAGATAGGAAACGACAATATTATCAATTTGAATGTGAATCCTTCTTTTTTAGTGTAGTCACATTTCTTCTTTTCTTTTCTTGAGTGGAATCAGCTTTATTCCCTCTTTATGTCTTCTCAATTCTTTTCTCTTTTTCTAAAGAGAATCTTTAGTTGCTAAATGTGGTAGTTAATGCGGTCTCTTTTAACTTTAAGTCCCTATCCATATTGTGCAGTGCTTCATCGTCAAAAGGGTAATCCTCAATACCAAAGCAAACATCCTCATTGACATAAAGGTCGAAGAGATGTGATGAGGATGAAGAGGATTGATCAGTTTTGACAGGTGTCATGATTTTATTTAATTCTTCAAAAACCATTAGCTTCATTGTATAAATCTTGATCATTTTGAATTGATTTTTTAAGCTGTTCAGGGAGAATTTCCTTATTTGGGCTGAATTTTTTTCAGAACAACAAATAAAACCAATTTGGTTTATTTCCTTGGTAGCTGAATCTTGTAAACAATGACTGTTTCATTGGGCTATTTTGAACAAGAAGAACCTTGTCTTAAGCATCTTGGTAATCCCAGTAATTATAATATTTTAGACCTGGGAAATTAAGGTTATAAAATTTACGAAAGTGATTGGGATTTTGTGTAATATCCCATTCTTTAAGAGGTATGGCCTTTTCTATAGTGATCTTGGAGAAGGCAATTTCTTCTCTTGATTTTCCTCCTCTGTAATTGTGTTGAATTTAGCACTTTCAGTGTAACATTCGTAAAATTAATTTTGTAATTATTTATATTTTAATGAATTTATTCCTAGACAGATGTTACTGTTCCAAGGCGTGTTGGGTGGATTTGTGCTTTTGGACTTGGGCATTGTGGGCCGCCTTCTGTTTGCGTGTCCCTGTGCATTATGGCACTGTGCTTGTGGGCCAGGGTGTGGGTCCATGTGGGGCCTGCATTCGTGGACTGGTCTTTGTGGCTGGTGGTTGGGTGGAGTAGTTGGTGTGCTCGTGCAGGGTGTCGGTGGCTGAGATGTGTAGGTGAGTACGCTCTCACACTCCTCCGTCGCTCGTTGTCGTCTTCTTTTTCTTCTCCTCCTCCTCAGGTGCACACCTCTTCTTCCCTATATTTCCCTTCCTCCTCACTCTTCTTCCTTCCCCACATTTCCCTTCCTCCTCACTCTTCTTCCTTCCCCACCCCTTCCTTCCTCACCCGTCATCCTCATTTTCCTCCCCTGCTTCGCGCGTCGACGGAGAGAGAGAGAGAGAGAGGGAGAGAAGAAGAGGGGCTGTGGTGGCACATTAACAGTGTGGCTGGAGTCCCAAAGGTCGAGAGAGCTTCCGTGGATGTCGTGGTCACCAGAGGAGGTCGGTGGTTGGCCAGAGGGCGCGTTGGGTTGCAGGAGCTCTTTTCAGGTACATATCCCCAATTTAATGTGTAGAAATCATGTAAAATGGTAGAAATGCCTAAGATGCATGTAATCTAGGCTAAATTTTATCTTTGAGAATTTATTGAGAATTTATGGTGGATTTATGGGCATTTATGTCGGTGGTTGTGTTTTGGGTCGTTTTGACCCTTATGCCTTTGCAATTTTGTATCTTGATGCATGGTGAATGAATTTTGGTTTTGTTTGTGTTAATTTGGAGTAGACTCGAGAGTCTACATCTTATGTTTTATGTAGGATTTTTGGTATTTGTTTAGGTGGTCTGATCGGAGGTCCTAGTTGAGGCGATTTTGGACCATAGGGTTTGGGCCGTTTTATGTTTTTCGCAGAATTCCGTTTTTCTGTCAGTTTTGGTTCTCTAGTCGAAATTTAGTCATCTGATTTTGGACAGTCGTCCGAATCAGGAGATTTCGGTCAACCAAACCATTTTCGGTATACCAATTTTGGCCTAAGTGTTGATCGTTGACCTGATTTGATCAATCGATCCAGATCGATCTACCAAATTAGGGGTATTCGGCATACCGAACCTGTTTTCGGCTTGCCCAATCTAGGCCTAAATGTTTTTATAAAATATGATTTTTGAGGGTTTTTCCGGATTTGTTGGTTTTGTCCCATTGAGATGTGATTGTGGGTCGTTAGTAGTGGTCCCTCGGAAAACATGATGTGTCGTTTTACCGAGGTTTTGGAAGAAATTTCAAAGATATGAAAATAGTTTTGAAAATAATTTCAAAGAGATGAATTGACAGATTTGGAAAATGATTTTTCCTAGTTTTTTGTGTGTAGGCCGAGATAGTGTGGGATTGTGTCGTCGAGACCATGTAGTGTGACGACATTCTCGGGTGGTCGGGCGTGACACCCTAGTCGAGGTTGGGGGCCGAGATACCTGAAGCTAAGGGACGTCGGGTCCTGGAGGTATGAGACCCCTTGACTGTCGTCTCTGTGACAAAGGTGATATCATACTGGGATAACAACACTTGCCACTTGACATATCCGCCCACCAATGCGGGCTTCTGGAAAAGATACTTCATCGGATCATGGCAGCATAACAGTGTAACCATGCCGACGACAGCCTCGTGTGTGGCGCGAAAGGCCAAATGCACGAAGACCAGTAAAGTCACGACAAAAATAATAAAATCAATAATAAAATGTGGAGTCGCCACCTAGTCTACTTTAAGAACGGGAGATAAGGAAAATCGTTTTAAAACATTTAAAACTATGTAATACAACCAATGGAAAAGGTCAATCATGAACCAGAAAATGGGTAAGGATTCCTATTGCGCACGAGGAAGGTATTAGGCACCCTCGTGCGCTAGAAAAATCGGTCTTTCGTGGGTTTCTCATTTACTTATATGAAATGTTGGCTTTTCAGCCTTTTTTGTACGCCCAAGGGCGATATGCAAGGCGACACTATATGCAAGTGGTGCCTTATGCTAAACATGGGTGGAAGGACTGTAGGATGTGTCCTAATGCTCTGAAGGGTCACCCAAGTTGTGGATCAAACACTGGTGCAAAGATATTGCACGGATACAACGATAGATCCAATAACATTGAGTGACTAACGTCCTCACTTTGCTATGTGCAAAACCTAAGCTACCATGTACAAATATGGATGAAAACA
This sequence comes from Posidonia australis, assembly GCA_024699735.1. Classification (NCBI taxonomy): domain Eukaryota; kingdom Viridiplantae; phylum Streptophyta; class Magnoliopsida; order Alismatales; family Posidoniaceae; genus Posidonia; species Posidonia australis. The sequence continues at coordinate 10,266 of JAMKQA010052223.1, forward strand.
GACTGGAGTCATCCTGATATATCCAGGAGGACACTCAAAGAAAACCAAAGGCAAAGCAAATCGGGAACCCGACTAAACACCATGCCAAAAAGGCATTGTTGGTGCATTGAAAATAGGTAGGTGCGCCAGCAATGTGCGCCTATGTGGTGCGCCACCTATGTGCGCCTATGTGATGCGCCACCTATGTGCTCTACTAAGGTGTGCCAGAAATGTGTGCCACTAAAGTGAGTCCTAGAAATTGTAGATCAAACAGTAAGCTAGACTAATGTGCCATGCGATATAAAATCTTGCAAACATACATAAAACCATTTGAAAAAGTATCATGGACACCTAAAACACCTGATCACATGTGAGTTCTCTCCTCTTCCATAAATCATAAGGAAAAAGGGAACCCAAGACATCATGACATGGGTCTTGTACTCAAGGGCAATAAGCCTCACACAAGACCACATAATCATACTCTGATAAAGGCTAATGAATCCCAGCTACACTACTTGGGTCTGGATCATAGACTGATGCAAAAGAACTTTACACAAAGAGTCCCGGAAAGCAACCAGTTCACCAAATCCAAGTGGTAAACTAACTTCACTAGATGAAAAACTAATGCAAACAGGGTTATTATATACTGAAATTGTGCACACAAGAACATGACATATCAGAGATCAAACATCAGGAAAATCAAAGTCCAGAACAAACAGGAAGGCATGCAAATCATAATGCAAAATGGGTTGCCTGCACCCTATGACCAGGCTGGTGCGCCAGGATGGTGCACCAACTTGGTGCACTCCAGACACTCTGTTACAGACTGTGGTCTGATTTCAGAGTCTAGGCTAGATGTATGCAACTAATTGGGTTACTGTCTATTCAGATCATTAACCTAGATGCTAGGGAACTTAATCATGTTGAATAATCAAGCCTAAAACATTCCTATCATTCTCTCCTTAGTCATGCATATTCATGGGTTCCTTAGGATTGCAGCTACTACCTATGATGGATTTTTTGATTCAGGCATTGATTTGGTGGACTTAGGGAGCATGAAGAAATAATAAAGCATGTATAGGGGATGCATCACAGCTCATGTTCCATTGCTAGTGGTTACATAGGACTATGATTCATTATTCAAAAGATCACACAGTGCAAAAAATCATCATGACAAAGAAGCAATGAACATAGAAAGGAGCATCATGAATACCTAAAATAACAAAAAAAGTACAAAAGAACATCACTATATAGACATTATAGCCGCCTAGTTGCAAGTTCAATCCAGAATATTATGTAAAATCCATATGGAGAGGTGGGTAAAGGACTTTACCTATGGTGTATCCTCCATAGATGGCTCAAGGTATCTCCTCCTTGTTGCTTTAGACACAATTGGGAGTGCTCAGTGATGCAAGGGAATGCTCTGAAAGTAGGGGTGCTAGTTGCTAAGAGTGGGTGAGTTGCCAAGAGAGAAAAAATATTGCTTATGGATGGCCTTTTAAAGAGAATGAAGAGGTAACTCCTTGGGATGCCAAAACCCTTGAAACTCAACAGACTTGTGTAGATTCGTGGAGGAATACTCGCAAAAGAAGGTTACAAGCATAGAAGATAGAAAGCCAACAACTAGTACCTTGAAAAGTGACCGTGCGCCAACTTGGTGCTCCATATTGGTGCTCTAGATTGGTGCTCCACATCTAGTTGCCTGAAGTACTAGCCAGACCATAGGTTTGTTATAGGCTTAGGGTAACCAAGATGTCAGATAGAGCTCAAAAGAGGTTAGGCTTGTCGTATCCAAAGCAACATCCTCTAGGGAGTTCACCGACGAGCCGTCTCAAAATCGGGGTGTCTATAAACAGTAAGATAGGGGTACGCCATCATATAGTGCCTTAGGCATTGGGCGGCTTAAATAAGGGACAAACAGACCTTCTCAATGGTGGTATACCTGGTCTCGTAGTCATTGAATTTCTTGCTTAGGTAATATATTACTCTTTCCTTGCGACCCAACTCATCGTGTTGGCCCAAAACTACGTCCATGGAGTACTACATGACTGACAAGTAGAGGAGTAGAGGTTCCCGAAGTCGATGGGATCAGAATTGGTGGTCTAGCTAGCAATTGCTTAATCTTGTTGAAGGCAGACTGACATTCCTCGTTCCAGGTGATCTAGGCGTTCTTCCTCAGTAGATTGAAGATTGGCTCACATATGGGAGTGAGCTGGGCGATAAAGTGGCTAATGTATTACAGTCGCCTCAGCAAGCCTCGAACCTCCTTTTCTGTGGTTGAAGGGGCATGTCAATGATTGCTCTGGCCTTGTTAGGGTCGACCTCGATCCCTTTCTGGCTAACTTTGTATCCGAGGAGCTTTCCAAATGCGATGCCAAACACATACTTGTTGGGTTTCAATCGGAGTTTGTACTTCCATAGGCGATCAAATAGCCTTCTCAAGCAAGCGAGATGGTCCTTAGACTCTCTGAATTTGGCGATCATGTCATCCACATACACCTCAATCTCATAATGCATAAGATCGTGGAAGAGAGCCTTCATTGCCCTTTGGTAAGTAGCACCTGGGTTCTTGAGTCCAAACGGCATCACTCTGTAGCAGAAGACCCCTCAAGGGGTGATGAATGATATCTTCTCCATATCCTCTTCCACTATTCTGATCTGGTTATAGCTTGAGAAGCTGTCCATAAATGATAGCATTTTGTGCCGCACATCAACGTGAGATAATGCGAAATCATCTTTTAGGCTCGCTTTGTTGAGGTCTCTATAATCGATGCATATGCGAACTCGTCTGTCCTTTTTTGGCACTAGTACCACATTAGCTAGCCACTTTGGATAGAGGATGACTTTAGGAAACTTGACTTGGTGCTGCTTCATGATTTCTTCTTTGAGTTTAAGAAGCCACTACGATCGCCACCTTTTGAGCAGCTGTTTAACTGGCTTGGCGTCCGGCTTGAGTGGGAGAGTATGTACTACGACCTCAACATCTAGTCCGATCATATCATCGTAGCTCCAAGCAAAGACATTGTTGTACTCCTTCAGGAAGGTGATGAATTCTGCCCTTGCTTGTGGGGACAATTTTGTGCTAATGCAGACTTCTTTAACATCGCCTGGTGTGCCAATGTTTACTAACTCCGTGTCCTCCTTGACGTGCAAATTAGGACCTTCTAGATCATTGTCGTAGAGGTGGAACTCTAGCGCATCTTTAGGATCATCAGCACCTATGTCGTCCTCCTCCTCGTATGCTATCAATTCTGACAGGATCTTCTTCTTGAATGTGGGGTCAGTGATGTCAAATGAGAGAACTTGTTTTGTCTCCTCCCTTTGCCAATGCTTAAGGAGGGTTACGTTGACTCTAGTGTTCTTGTAGTTGCATCGTGTGAACTCTAGACCTGTACTCTCTTGTCCTGCTGAAGAATTAGACTGTCCTCCACCTTCTGCTACAGTAATTCTACTTTTTTTTTGGGTTTTTTGTACTATCTACAAGGGTCTCCCTTCGATAGCTGTCTTATTGCTTATTGTTTTGGACGCTGCCTCCTAAGTTATCTGACGAGCCTACTTCAAGGTCTTTTTTTTCTTCTCACCTATCTCAAGGCGAGGCCTGTGCTGCAGGTACCATCTAGACCTGCCTCCTGGCTGCTCGAGGATCAACTCCTTTGGTCTAGTCTTTACTGGCTTTGCCTCCTCCAAGGCCATGATAGTTGGAGGATCCTGGTGAATCTAGGGTGAAGCGGGCTCTGACTCTGACGCCACCACCTTGTCCGTCCTACTCTTGCTCTCCTCTGCTGCATCCTTTGCTAGGACTGCCAACTATTCCTGAAACAACACTTCTAGGTCGTTTAGCACAGTGTCCATGTGGCTCTCTATGGCTGCGCCTTCCTCCTCATTCGAGGCAAAATGAACATAATAGGCGCAGGTCTCAGGCTGCACAATGTTCCTGGGGATCGGAGGGACTGTGATGTTGCTACTAGTTGACTGTTGGGCCTAGACTGCTGACTCTATTGACAGCCCTGCAAACTAGTCTACTGTTGTGACTGATTGTTAGGCTAGGATCAACATTCCTACTGGTAACTTCATTGGTTGGGCTACTGTTGTGACTGACTGGGCCAAATGCACTGTTTGAACTGCTACTGGAACTGACGACTCTAAACTAGCTGTGGGGTTCAGTGTGATGATTGCTACTGACAAGGTGGGTGGTAATGCTAAACAGGTGGATGCTGGAACTATTGGTTGTTGCTGCGTTGCTCTATCTACTGTGTCAACCTCGACTGTATTCGGGGAATCTTCATTTGTGTAGTAGTCTTCCACACAAACCCATTCAATGTCATCTGTTGGACTATGCTACTGCTGTATTGTGACTACTAGGGAAGGGTTCCTGTTAGGATCCAACACACTTGCGTTAACAAAGTTAGTCAGCTCCTAATGGATAAATAATCAATGATGTTTGCATGCAGTCTATGGTGGTCTTTAGTTCTGGGGGGTGTTACTGCCTCGAGGCCCATTTGTATAATTTTATGGCTTTGGTCTTGGACCTTGTGGGTCGGCTATTGTTTGTGTGTTTCCTGTACTTATGGTTTGGCTCGTTCTTGTGTTGTGTGGGCTGATTGGTGGAGCGAGTGGTTGAACTCGTGCTGCGCTCAATGTGGTGGGTAGTTGGGGCATGTCGGTGTGCATGCGTGGCTCACTGGTTGCATGTATGCGTTCACCTTCCTCTTCTGCGTGGCTTTTTACACAGAGGTCCTCTGCCATGCATGACTTCACCCTCTCCTCCTTTTTTCTGCACATTTCTTCCTCCTACCCAAGCAGACTATCTCCTCCACCCTTCCTCCCTCCTCCATTCCATTGCCACCCTCTCTCTTTCTGCCTCTCCCATTCACCCTCTCTCTTCTGTCTCTCCCACTCACTCTCTCTCTTTGCCTCTCCCACTCATCCTCTCTCTCCCACTCACACTCTCTCTCTCCCTCCCCTGTTCCACTCTCCTATTTGGTGTGTTCGAGAGCGAGCGGAGTGTGCGGTGGCGTGCAGCAGTGTAGCGAGCTCTAAGGAAGTTCCTTGAGGACGCATGAGGCTTCGGAGGAGCTCGCGGGTTACCGATGGTTGCAACGGTTGGCTGGTGTTGGTGTTGGATTGCCGAAGGGCGTATTAAGATACTCACCTCACTCCTTTGCTTAGAAATTATGTAAAATGCTAGAAATCATAGGAATGTATGGAATTTAGGTTAAATTTATACTTATTGATTTTTATGCGAATTTATGAGGCATTTATGGTGATGGTTGGATTTGAGTCATTTTGGACCCCTCTGCCTTTGTGATTTTATTGTGTGAGCTATGCTCAATGGTCTTCGGTTTTGTTTACATGGATTTGGAGTAAACTCGAAGGTCTACAATATATGTTTTATGTGGATTTTATTGTGCTTATTTGGCAGGTCTACCCCTCACTCTTAGTTAGGAGAAGAGTCGAACATGTGGTTTGGGATCCTTTTTTGGTTTCGCAAAAAATGACATACCAAACCCTTTCGGTATACCATTTTTCTGTCAGCTTTGGTCCTCCTGGCATTGGTTCAGTTGACCGAATTCTTTCGGTTTGTCATTTCATACCTTAGGTGTTAACCGTTAGATCCTGTTCAGTCAACTGATTTTTTTCGGTCTGTCGAACCAAGAAATTTTGAATGATCGATTTGAATTTTGGTCTACCGTTTTGACATCCTGAGCCCAGTTTGGTCGATTGACCCAATTCAAAGTGTCAAACTAGGCTCCAATTCTTATGTTTTGGATGATTTCCAGTGGCTCTTTTAAGGTGTTTCTTGGTCCCATTTGGGATGGTTTTGCGAGCACCAGTGGTGATCTTGTGGGACACCTGATGTGTCGATTTTGTAAAAATTTTGGAAGAGTTTTCCAAAGATATAAAGCATTTTTGAAAATGATTTTCAAAGAGATGTGTTGGTCCGTTTTGGAAATAGTTCTTCTGGTTTTTTGTGTGCTGGCAACCCGGCTATCACCAATTCAAGGAACCACCATAGACGACAACCGCCAGCATGATTGTTGGCTGGCCTCAACCAGCGACTTGTCACAGCCAAGACATGACTGTCGACTAGACTACCACCTTCAGCAGGAATATCATACCTCTCTGTCATGCCACAAATACCTCAACCCGTGGATTTCAACCTTGGCCTTGGTGTGACAATCAAGGAGTGTCATACTCCTAGGACTCGACAAACCTCAGCCTTAGGTCTCTTGACCCCCGACCTCTACTAGGGAGATACGCCCGCTCACTTGAGAATGTCGTTACATTTCTTGGTCCCAATGACATAGTCCCAGTGCAGGTGAGATACGTGTCCCGTAGCTGGTAGTGTTCTGAGATATAGACTGCCTTCCTAGGAGAGGTTGGCTTTGTGAGGGTTCTCCAAGTGGAAGAATCACAGGACGGTGTCACTCCTCGTAGGGTGGTGCCATCATGGCAATGCAGTGCACCTTGGTGGCTACTTATGGCCAAAGTTAGTTGTCTGACGCCAAGCTTCTCAACTCACTATGTGTGGTTTTGGCCATTAAGGGTTTTGCTTGTGATTGTGAGCTAGTAGAGCCTTCGCTTATTGGTGTGGCTGATGTGGGCCGTATTTCCTTGTGGTTTGGGCCGGATAGGGCTTTGTTGGTTTTGGTTTTCGACTTGGTGAGCCTGAGCTGTGGTTTTGGTAAAAGGTTTGCAAAATGATTTTAAAAGGAAATAATTATATTTTTGTTTTCCACCATTTTGGGGAGTGCATGCTAGGTGACTTTTGTTACTCACGTTGTTTCTCGTGGTTTTTAAGTTACAGATGCAAGCGAGTAGGTGGGGTTTTTGTATATTACACATAGTCTGGAGTTTTGTAACAGCACACATAAGTTCCGGGTTATTTAGAAATTACTGTTTAGCTTTAATTTCCTGTAATTTAATTTGTTCTAAATTATTGTGGAAATTGAAGACGTTACACTCCCCGAGGCCAGCATCCGAGTTCTTGAGGTCGAGATGAATTTCTTGGATTTGGTCTTCCGATATGCCTTGTTCTTCCTAAGGGAGTTGCCGACAAGGAGGAACATCTTGTCGTCAACTGTGGTTGCAAGGAAGAACCTGGATATGGCTCCTAGTCCATCGATAAGTGGGAAGGCAGCGCTAGTGAGGTCCCAGGCGAAGTCAATGCTTCTAGGAGGTTGGTTGAGGTGGTGGTTGCCGTTCTTGAGACAAAACCATTTGGGCGAAGACAGAAGTGGAAGGTGGAGATTGAGGAGGCAGAGGTGGAGGAGGAGGAAAAGGAAGAGGTGGGGTGGTAATAATGTAAATAGTAATGACATTTTGATGTAAAATTTAAAAAACAATAAGGATATTGTAACCATGCCGGCGAGGAGATTCCGCAAATGAATGCGAAATCGGTCGGCAAAATCACGTCGAAAAACACAAAACAAAAGGAGTCGCCACCTAATCTATTATGGAAGACAAGGAAAACCAAAACATGAAAATAAATCATGCAAA
>JAMKQA010052225.1:0-12197 GCA_024699735.1 Posidonia australis
GAGGGTGGAGGAGGATGATGGCCCTTGGTGACTGAAGGAGGAGGAAGGGGTGCCGAAGGCCATCGCTGCTCTGGGATTTGGTGGAGTGAGGGTTTTGATCGGTGGGAGTCGGGAGGGGTTAACAAAAAAAAAAAAGTGCGGGTTTTTTGGGTGTTTTGGCGGGCTGCTTATGGTTACCACCATTTCAGTTTTCATGTGTTAATAGATTAGGATGTACGGTTGAGATTAGTGGCTTTTTTAGTGTTTTTAAGGACATGTCCTTAACTGATCTGTTCCCTATATATATATATATATGAGAAAGAGCAAGGAATCCTACGACTAGAGTTGGAAAATAAATCAGGTCAGGTCCGTCCCATCCAAGAAAAGTTCAGCCCAGACCTAGACCGGACTGGGTGGGCACGAAGGCTGGTCTGGATCAAGTTGAGTCGGACTTGTTCCTGCAGACCATGGGCCTGATAAGGTCCATGGTCCGTATGTGGGTCGGGCCTACGGGTCGACGGGTTAGGCCGGGTCATTGGGTCTAAATTGAAATTTTTTTATTAATAAAAAAATATTTGAAATATAAAAAAAAATTTAGATAAAAAATACAAAAGATATTTACATCATTTGTTTTTCATTTTTTTAAAAAAATTTACATCAAGAATTATTCATCTGACTCCATACTAGGGATATAGTCATGACTACCAATATTATCAATATTTTCCATTTTAATATAAAAAATGAATATAAAATAATACAACCCTTAACCCACAAAAACCAAAACCCAAAAATAGAGAGATTAGAAGTAAAGAATTTGGAGGGATTAGAAGTAGAGAAATTTTGATGTTGCTGACTCAGTTGGTGTCGCGTGGAGACTGAAGAGTAGAAGACGGGGCGAAATCCAAAGCCAAACAGCGAAATCTTCACTTGAAAATTCTTACTTGAAAGTTGAGAGAAAGTTGTAGACTTGTAATTGAGAAGAGAAGAGAAGATTGAATTGTGAAGAAAAATAAATGAAGTAGAGGAGTATTTACAGGCTAAATGGAGTGATAGTTGTTGAGATTAAAAAAAAAAAATTAATGCAACAGCTACATAGTCGTTGAAAACGACTACATTATTTAGCCGTTGCCTGTTGCCAACGGCTTTATAGTCTGCAGAATGGTGCGTCAGGTATGTGTGTCTCATATATTTTTAAATTTTTTACTGACTAGTCGGCCCGACCTGGCACGACCTAGACTGATTTCACGGGTAGAATTGGACATAGTAAACGGACCTTCACAGACCTAGACCTTGGACCTGACACGGCCCACGGCCCAAGACAGGACCTGAGCCGGTCCGACCCAAGAAATTTTTTTTGGACTCAGACCGTGTCTGACCTAGACTAAGTTAGACGACCTAGGGCCGATCCAATCTGATTTCCACCTCTACCTACGGACCTACCTTTTGGAAAGAGGTAGGGACCAAAGCCCACGGGCTGTTTCTTGGTCCCTTCCACCACACACGTATATAGTGCTCCTCCCCCTTCTTCTCCACCATTCACACTGGAAACAAGAAGAACGAATAAAAAAAAGGACGGAGAGAGGAGACACTAACAAATGAAGATCCCACCTTTTCCATTGGATTAGATCATTACAGATCTCTCTCTCTCTCTCTCTCTCACTGTTTCTCATTCTGTCTTAACAGAAGCATACTCCTCGGCTGATCTGTGCCGGAGTTCACGATTCGAGGTGGGTTTTTTTCTCGCATTAAAATCAATGTTGTTGGTAATTTTCCTTTTAGTATCTTCATTTTAATCTGAAATTAGTGTAAACATTGGTTTTTTTTTCTCGAACGGCATCTGAAATATGGAGATTATTTTGGGATCTGTTGTTTACTTGCGTCTTCTTCTTCTTTTGTTATTATGATCATTTTGGGATTAAAGAGTTCTTTTTTACGGGTGAATGGAGGATGATGTACTTTATTTCTGGATTTTAGGATATTTGTTCTTTTAAATTCTAGATGTGGGTCACGAATAAAGAGTTAAGTAGATAATGGATCAGCAAAAGAATATCCTTTTTATTGGTTTTTATTATCTGTTCCCCATTTTGTTCATGTCCAGAATCCTATTTTTTTTCCTGCAACCCCATTGTTCGCGACTTTCTGAACTATTTCCTTGCAATTCTTCCTAGTTTAAATCATGAAATTGGTAATATTGGTTTGCTAGTCTATGCCATACTAGAGAAGAATACTGGAAGAAAAAAAAACTGATCTTTGTGGAACAAATCCATTTCCATCTGCTTCTCTAACGAAGTTTTTTTTTCCTCCATTTCTTTCGCTGCAGGAAAATCTTTCTGACGAAGATCACCAATTCGATCTCATGGCTAACACTAATTCCAATGCCCCGTTACTGCAAAAATCTTCTAACCGACTCCCAGACTTCAAGCAATCTGTGAAGCTCAAATATGTGAAGCTTGGCTATCACTACCTAATCACCCATGGAATGTACTTTTTCCTAACGCCGGTGCTTGTGATTGTTGCTGCTCATTTGTCCACATTCTCTCTTCAAGACCTCCATGACCTCTGGGACCATCTCCGATATAACCTCATATCTGTGGTCGTTTGCTCTACCCTCCTCGTCTTCCTCACAACTGTCTACTTCCTTACCCGGCCACGGCCTGTTTACCTCATCAATTTCTCCTGTTACAAGCCGGATAAGTCAAGGACATGCACTAGACAGACTTTTATGGAGCAATCTTGCTTGACAGGTTCATTCACTGAAGAAAACTTGGAATTCCAGCGCAAAATCCTTGAAAGATCGGGGCTTGGGGAGAACACCTACCTACCGGATGCAGTCCTCAGCATTCCTCCTAATCCCTGCATGGCTGAGGCCAGAAAGGAAGCTGAGGCAGTAATGTTTGGAGCTGTCGATGAGCTATTTGCTAAAACCAACATGAATCCAAAAGATATCGGAATCCTTATTGTGAATTGCAGCTTGTTCAATCCCACTCCATCTCTGTCTGCCATGATTGTCAACCATTACAAGCTGAGGGGAAATATTGTCAGTTACAACTTGGGAGGAATGGGATGCAGCGCTGGTCTCATTTCTGTGGCTCTTGCCAAAGATCTTCTTCAAGTGCACCCAAATTCTTATGCTTTGGTTGTCAGCATGGAGAACATCACTCTGAATTGGTACTTTGGAAACAACCGTTCAATGCTTGTGTCCAATTGCTTGTTCCGAATGGGAGGAGCAGCTATCTTGTTGTCCAACAAGGGGTCCGATAGATGGAGATCCAAGTATCAATTAGTTCATACTGTTCGTACCCATAAAGGTGCTGACGACAAGTGCTTCAGCTGTGTTACTCAGGAGGAAGATGCAAATGGGAGAATTGGTGTTTCGTTATCGAAAGATCTCATGGGAGTTGCAGGAGATGCTTTGAAGACCAACATCACTACTCTGGGCCCTCTTGTGTTGCCCCTGTCGGAACAATTGCTCTTCTTCGCTACTCTAGTTGGTAAGAAGCTTTTCAAGAGGAAGATCAAACCTTACATTCCCGATTTCAAGTTGGCTTTTGAGCACTTCTGCATTCATGCTGGAGGGAGAGCTGTTTTGGATGAGTTGGAGAAGAACTTGCATTTATCTGAATGGCACATGGAGCCTTCAAGGATGACTCTCTACAGATTTGGAAACTCCTCAAGTAGCTCTCTTTGGTATGAGTTGGCTTATACAGAAGGAAAAGGAAGAATCAAGAAAGGAGACAGAACATGGCAGATAGCATTTGGATCAGGCTTCAAGTGCAACAGTGCAGTTTGGAAGGCTTTGCGGACCATTGATCCTGCAAAAGAAAAGAATCCCTGGATGGATGAAATTGATCAATTTCCAGTACAAGTTCCAAGGGTCTTGACCATATGAATCTCAGACTCTCTGGAGTAACATTGTTCTCTTTCTTACTTGGATGAGTTATGTTTGGAGAGGTGATAATTGGATAATGAAGTGATGTAACCTCTATTGTTGATTCATGATGATGATATGGAGAACGCAGCATTGGTGCTATTTTTACTTCTACGTCTGGTTGTTGTCATTGCTTACAGATAAACAGATGTAGTTGGTCAGGTTTTGTGTTCTAGAGCATAAAGTTCCGGAGCATCTGCTGTAATCCAATTGTGTTCCCCACTTCTCACGATAAAATAACGTTCACCCCTAAATAGTAGATAGACTGCAGTAATATTCCTTGCCTTGTGATCAATTTTACAATTGTTATTGCTAAATCTTTACATGTTATGCATTAAATAGAGGCCTTCTAGCTACTGAAAAATCAACAGAGTCATCAAGCATAAAATCAAAATGAAAGGATGATTATCCAAAAATAAAAGCTATAAATTAACCCATGATGGAACTGGACACAACTATACCTTACACTTCCCACGCCAGAGCAAGAGCTTATATGGTTTGATCACTATGAAGTCATGTCACTGTTCTTATATAAGCACGGGACTTCGTAACTTTGTTGGAGGTGCCTCTGGACGATTACTAGTCAAAAATACGCAGAATTTTTTCAAACCCTCCTGTTAACAGCTTTTGTGTATCCTGTGCAATGTTAACAATACAACTATTATGTAAGTCATTGACAAATATAAAAAGGACAAGCCAGAAGACAAATATATACTCCAATTCTGTTATATTTCCGTTTGAAGAAATTATGACTAAAATAGCATATAAAGTATGAAGCAGACACCCTCCTAGAAGGAGCCAGTGCCCTGCTCAACACAGAAACGGCCCAACACATGCCGAACACGGAACAAATTGGCCTGAGTATTTTTTTTTGCTTTGTATTTCCTAATTTTTATTTTAAAGTATTATCTTATATGATAAGAAAAATGTAATACTTATTCTTTTATTCTATTTTTGTTAATTATTTGTCAATACTAACCTTATAGATTGTAAATACATCAATGAACAACAAACCATGAACCCAATCGATTTGAAAAATTAACGGTTCAATTTCGTCTGTTTTCAACAATGACATGATTTGGTTTTCTTTCAAATTCTTGCAAACTGATTAACACGATCCTAAACCGAAGGTACTAATCCTATTCCTAGAGTCGGACCATGCCCTTTATCGACTGTGCATAGCACTTTTTGTGGCCTGACCTCCGATTCATGGAACCATGCTTGTAGGTAATTAAGCAGTTGGGCTTTTACTAGGAGAATATGCTCTCTTGCTAGTTGGCTCTTTTGGATATGCTAATGCTTGAAGACAACCAATCAATTAAGTAGTCGAGGTGGTCAAATTTTGTGGTTCTACGATCTCCACTAGAATTCAAATCCTATTGTCAACAATTATATCACCATTTCAAAAAAAGAATAAAGCCTGAAGACAGCCTAGTGCAGAGTAATATACGACTGTATAAACGTAAAATATGACTGAATTGTGAGCTGTTGGGCGTAGTTTAGAATTTTACATGGTGATGATCATATATCAGCCTTTTGGGTTTTAAGATAAATTACGCTTTACTAATCATCAACCATTCTTAAAATATCACGTTACTATCATATAGTTTAAAAGATTGGATACATCGATAAGCATGACACAGTTGTGGATACTTATCACACCCAACATCTCTCCTATTTCACATTCATAACAATGTATCCTCAGCTACGGATGTCCAATTTATTCACAAAAGAACTTTCTTTCGAAATCACTTATGAGAAGGGACCAAAGTTTAGATGTTAAGCACCCATCTTTGGTACATAATTTTGTTATTGTTCCTTTCTCTCCATTTTTTTTTTTTTGATAATTTGAAACAATAGAAAATTTACTCACATGCCCTTGAAAAGTTTCATATTTGCCTGTCTACCCTTGATTAATACCTATTTACTTACATGACCTTAAATAGTAAAGGACTTGTTTATAATGCCTCTATAGTTAACAATCATTACATAATGTCAATTAAGTCTATTAAGTACATGTTAAGTTACTTAAATATCCTTGTTCTTGCATGTCCTTACAAAATTAAATTACTTACATGCCATTCCTTCTCCTCCATAGTCAAATCCACCAAAATCCTCTCCCAAACCCTAATCGAAGATGCTTTATCCTTTCTAACCACCACCTTCCACGAGCCAAGGATGTCCTCATCTTTGAACGAGAGTTCTGAGGCAATAGCGACCGTGTAGGATTAATTGTCCTTTGTCTTCTAGAGCCACCATAAGAGCCTTGCTCGGTGGGATGGCACTTTTGTCCTCATTGGTGAGGATTCATTGATTGCCTACAAAATCCTAGAAACTCTATTTACTCTATCCTTTAGACGTGGACCTTGTGAATGCAGGTCGCTACTGATGTCGTCTAGGGGTTGGAGTACACCGACCACCACTAGGACACTAGGAGGAAGCTCAAACACGTCGTTCACAACCACATCAAGAGCTCCAACATCATCATCCTTGAACACCCTAATATCCACACCAATATTTGCCACTTTGGCACCACCAAAATGTCCAGTGAGATCAACAAAAAGGATGAAGAAGAAGAAGAAGAAGAAGAAAACGAAAAAGAATGACAATCTAATGGTGAAATTGAGAAGGTGAAAACGAAGAAAGCAAAGAGATCTCACAAACATCAATTGAAAATTATGGAGACGAGAGGATCCATGGAATCGAAGGTCATCATCGAGGGCAACAATCTCATGCAAGAGACTAACGTGTTTGCCTTCTATGTGATGATGCTTGAGCTTCTCAACGGAGAGGAATCAATCAAGTACATGTATGACTAGAGCAGGCTGAAGAATGTGTCGTTGATCAACATGGCGAGAATCGTGATGGGGTTGGAGGAGGAGTAGTGGGATGAGGAGACAGAGGGAAGAAGAGAGATGCAGGGAAGAAGAGAGAAACTTAGGTTAGTAAAGGGAAAAAATAGGGTTAAATTAGTCATTTCACATCATGAGTAAAAAAAATTAACTATAGTTAGTGAAGGTGGAGTAACAATGAGGATATATTCATGTAACAGAGGAGTATCTAAAGTCCAACAAATAAATAGTTATTAATCGATGACATACAGATAAATATGAAACATTTTAATGACATGTAAGCAAATTTTTCGAGAAAATTTGGAAGCATGCTAATGCATGAGATCGGAAGCATATCGTAATGCATGAGATCATAATCTTTTCAATCAAAGTAACTGGGTCAGAATAACAAAAGGCCATTTATAGGGCCCACTCAGTATGGTTGTCAGCCATCGTTGCCATGTGGGTCCCAGGAAATGGCTACTCTCAAAGGAAAAAGACAAAAGAGAAATCGAGTAAGGAACCACAGACTATTACTAAGGGTTCATTGGATAGAACTTCAACTTTTAAACTCAAGTGTAGAAACTAACTTTTGACTAGAAGTTGTCATAACCTAACTTCTAGAAATGTAAAGGAATTACTACTCCAAAAGTTATATGCTTCTGAGAAATTAGTAGTGTTTGGTAGAACTGTTAGACTATTATAACTTCTAGAGAAAAGTTATATGCTTAAAAACTGTCCAAAAGTTCTTCCAAATGGACCCTAAACCTAAGGGTAAAAGCTAATTTCTGATTAGAAACAACATTATCCCAATTTTTGGAAATGTAAAGGAATATTTGTTCTAAAAGCTACATATTTCTGAGAAGTTAGTAGTGTTTAATAGAACTGTTAGACTATTACAACTTTTAAGAAAAAATTATATATTCAAATGTTGTCCAAAAATTATACCAAATGGACCCTTGATCTCTTCCACCACACACGTACGTAGTGCGCCTACCGCTTTCTTTCCACTCACATTGGAAAAGTGAAGAACAAAGAGAGAGAGGATAGAGGTCCCCTTTTGTTTCTCATTCGCTCTTAATAAAGCCAGAGTTTACGACTCAAGATGGGTTTTTTTTTACATTAAAATCAATGTTGTTGGTAATTTGTCTTTTGGTATCTTCTTTTTAATCTGAAATTAGTGTAAATATTGGTTTACTTGCTTCTTTTTAATCAATGTTGTTACATTAAAATATTTGTTTTTCTAGAATGGCATCTGAAATATGGAGATCTGTTGTTTACTTGCTTCTTTTTTATTTTATCATTTTGGGATTAAACAGTTCGTTTTAGCTAGAGAATGGAGGATGATGTGATTTATTTCTGGATTTTAGAGTATTTTAGAGTATTTCTGAAGTAAATAACTGATCTATAAAAGAATCTCTTTTTTGTTGGTTCTATTCTCTCTATTCTTTTTTCCCCTACATCCCCACTGTTTGTGACTTTCTGAATTGTCTCTGCACAGTTGTTCTTGGTTATTCAAATCATAAAACTGGTAATATTGGTTTGCTTGTATATGCATTTCAAAAGTAAATTGTTTACCTGATTTCGACACATCATTACTGCCATTCCATATTAGAGAAGATGAATACTGGAAGAAGGAAAAAAAAAAAGGGATCTTCATTGAACAAATCCATTCCTATCTGCTTCTCTACCTTCAATTTTTTTCCTCCGTCTCTTTTGCTACAGGAGATTGTTTCAGACCAAGATCACCAATTTGATCTCATGGCTAACCCTAATGCCAATGCCTCATTACTGCAAAAATCTTCTAACTAACTTCCAGACTACAAGCAATCTGTGAAATTTGGCTCACTACCTAATCATCCATGGGATGTACTTTTTGTTGAACTTTAGTCTAAATGTCCAACTTATGTGACTTAACCAAATTGATTAGTAGGCTAGTCGAATTGTGAAATACATTAAATTTAGTGATATATGAGGGATATTATAACACAACTATAGAGTGTACTATATAAGAGACATCCCTCTAGGGTTTCAACACACAATTGCAACCCAACTCTTCTAGTTCTCTTGCCTTAAGAAAACTCCCTCTACAGGAGTAGAGGTGATTGTTGTAGGAATAACATCAAACGAATACTTCCGCATCTAGATCAACGATATGATGACATCAGGTAAGTTCTATATAGTTCTACAAGTGAATTCAAAGCCAAGTTTTTTGTCGTTATTTTGTTTTAGGGTTTGGAAGGATTTCATCATATAGCATTGTTTTGTGTGCATCCGATTTCACGTACAATGATGAAATCAAGAGGGAAAAGGTATTAAACGGCATATCCAGCCTTTTGGGTCGTGTGGAGGTCGTACCATTCCTATACGTTTTCTCAATCGGGACGGCTTTTCAAGCCACATGTGGAGTGGAATCGGCATTTTTTTACCATTTAAGGTGATTTTGGCAGGTAAAATGGCTTTTTTAGGGTTTTTCTTGACTACCGATGGCCAAATCTGACCAGCCACAGCGGAAATCGGCCACGACAGCCACCTCCCCACCGACGGTTGGGCGCTTGGGGGCACCCATGAGGCGGTGATCGAAGGCCGCTGTGCCACCGCCACCTTTTTTCCTTTCCACTTTTAAAACCTTTTAGGATTTTTAAGTTTTGTGGTAAATAGATCCGAGGCGAATCTGTTAATCTAATTTACCTATTTATTTGATTTTATGATAATTGTATATTAGTCCCTGTAGTTATGTTTTCTTACATCTAGATTTTTATTTTAACTAGAAAACTCTATTACATTCTTTGATTTAACGAAAACCCCATAGAAACCTGTTATTTCTTTTAAGTCTTG
This sequence comes from Posidonia australis, assembly GCA_024699735.1. Classification (NCBI taxonomy): domain Eukaryota; kingdom Viridiplantae; phylum Streptophyta; class Magnoliopsida; order Alismatales; family Posidoniaceae; genus Posidonia; species Posidonia australis. Next base: position 9,577 of record JAMKQA010052225.1, read on the forward strand.
AGTTTTTTTGTTATAATACTCAAGTTATCTATTATTATGAAAAACTCTATTAGTTTCTAAAATTTATGTTTGGTCCCTATAGTTTAGATATTTGTTCCAGAATGTGTTTTTTTGCGTGATCAGAATATAATTTATTTAGAATAAACTATTGTAGTTTATTTTAATTGCATTTCAGTCCATATTTCATGCTTTAATGATTAAATGTTTCTAGAAAGCATGTTTTAAGGGTGATTTAGATTGAAGTTATATGATTAATTATCTACATATTCTATCCATGTGGCTTTTATGTATTTTGAATAAATAGATAATTATTTTACATAATTACATCTAAGGACATATTAGACCTATCTATGACAGTTTTATATCAATGCTATCAAGGAACATACTTTAGTTATTTTAACATGTTATAAAGTTATTTTAGCATAATTAAGAAGGTTTTACATATATTCTGTCCAACTTTAAAGTTTCACGAATGCTACGTATTTTTACTTTTAATTTGGACAACTTGGAATCTCACCTACATGACACCAAGTAAGAAAAATTAATTGTATTAATTACATAAAGTCTAGATTTAAAATCTAATAAAGATGGTGTTCGAACTTGCATTCAGATAAATGAGATTAACAAGTTTTCTCCAACGTAAAACTATTATACCTATATCTAAATGGGTGGAATAATTCTATTTGTATAATTAATATGGAACATTTTAGTATTCAACGATGCTATGTTATTGTAACTATGCCAGCGACAGCCTCGAGGCTTGGCGCGAAAGGCCAAATGCGCGAGGATCGGCAAAGTCACGGCAAAAAAATAAAATAAAGATGCAGGAGTCGCCACCTAGTCTATTAAAATGGAAGACAAGGAAAACCATATAAACCATGCAAGTAAGCCAATATAAAGCAGGTCATAAACCAGAAAATTAGGCAAGGATCCCTGTTAAGCACGAGGAAGGTGTTAGGCACCCTCGTGCGCCCAATAAATCGGTCTTTCTATAGGTTTCTCATTTGCTTATGAAATGTAGGCTTTTCAGCCTTTACTGTACGCCCGAGGGTGATATTCCATGCCATGCTAAGTGAGTGGTGTCTTATGCTAAAAAAAGGATGCATGGAGTGCAGGGTGTGTCCTAATGCTCAAAAGTATCGCTCATATAATGGGTCAAACATTGATGCAAAAATATTGCATAAATAAGATCAAGGATCTAAGTACTTTAAGCGATTTTCATCCTTGCTTTGCTATATGCTAAATGTGATCTAACATGCATAAAAAAGGATTGAAAATAGAGTTGGATATTCCTGACATATCCAGGAAGGGAACCAGAAAAATCCAGAAGTAAATCAAAACAGGAAATCATTCTAAAAACTATGCGAAAGCTGCTGTGTGCTATTGAAGACAGGTTAATGCGCCTGTTAGGTGCACCAGACTGGTGCTCTAGTCTGGTGCGCCACCTATGTGCTCCTATGTGGGCCAGGAAGATGTGCCGAGAAAAATACAGAAATCTACGCAGTGCAATGTCATATATAAATGCGTTCTAGAATGTTGTGCAACGTAAAATCTTCTGCAAATTCGGAAAACATACTTTATAAATCTAGAAAAATGCAAGTATGAGAAGATTTAAGGACCTTGTGCTCAAGGGTTGATGGCCTCACACAAGATCACACTCTATTCATGACAAATGAAAGCAACAGAGTTCAGCCATGTCACCTGGATCATAGGCTGATGTATAAGAATCTTCATATAGGAGCAAGGTGCAATCAGCCTACCAGATTTCAGCCATGGGTTGAGGATACAAAGTGTACAATGACTTAGAAAACAATATCAGTTGAGGCTGAAATCATACATGTGAAATCATGAAATATCAGAGAATCATTGCCAAAAGAATCAGACTCAAAATGATTTGGGAAAACATGCAGATGAGGATGCAAAAGAGGGTGATTTGCTCTCTGACCAGTCTGGTGCCCAGAATGGTGTGCCAGAGTGATGCTCTGGTTAGGTGCACCTTTCTGGTGCACCAGATTGGTGTTCTAGAATGGTGCTCCTCAGAAAATCTGAATCAGACTGTAGTCTGATCCAGAATCTGGTCCAGATTCAGAGATAAGTGATTTTCTTAACCTACATTTGTTTATACATATGGCAAGAGATTAAAACATGATGAAATACTAACAAGTGAATGTCTTTTATCATTAGTTTCCAATCATGGCAAATCATGGGTTCATGGCTAAAGATACTTGCATGAGATTCTAAAGCATAAGAAATGAGTGCGTGAGCTCAGCAATTATATGCATATGATGGATACATGAGGAACATATCTACTGCATAATTCCTAGTATATACGTGCATGAATCATGGTTCCTTGTGTAAAGAAATAGAAAAGGAAAACAACTCATAAGAATAACAAGGTGCAGATTTTTATCATAAAGATTTACTTGTAGAGTATCTTGCATAGGAAACAAACAATCTTATCATAGGACTCTCATGTAAACAGCAAAAATCAGATTATATATGAAGTCTAAGGCATGCTTTATCCAATGCAAGAACTAAGATTTAAAAATGAAAAAAAGAAGAGAGGAACCTACCTTGTCCAAGGTGTTTCTTCTTAGAGAACCCAAGATAATATGATCCTT
>JAMKQA010052226.1:0-13234 GCA_024699735.1 Posidonia australis
TGTAGAAGCCTCCGTCTGCTTAAAAGATTGGTACGATGCGGTTGATCGTTTTCAAGGATTGAGCTTGAAGTCTGAATCAGAAGAAGACGATGATGCAACATCAACTTCAACAGGCAGAACAGATTCCCTAAATGAATAATTCTTGATGTAAAAATTGGGAAAAAATGTAAAACAAATGATGTAAATATCTTTTGTATTTTTTATGTAAAAAAATTGTTGTATTTCAAATATTTTTTTATTAATAAAAAAAATAATTTTAAATTTTTTTTAGGCCTAATGGACCGACCCAACCTGGCCCGGCCCGTCGGCCCGTAAGCCCGGCCCACATACGGGCCATGGGCTGTGCCGGGCCCATGGCCTGTATGAACAGGCCTGACCCGACCAAGCCCGGACCAGCCTTCGGGCCGGCCTAACCCGGTCCAGGCCCGGGCGCGCTACTAGTGGCTCGACCCGGCCCGAATTCCTACTCTATCCACAGTCAGTTTGGAGGGCTTTTAAGGGAAGCTGAAATTGATCTTCAAAAGATTTATGAATACGAGAGAACACAATTGCTACATCAAATTTACGTGATAATGAAAAAGAACACAAGTATTTTGAGTAGTCATCAAGAAATGCAACAAAGTAACTACGACTAGTGCTAGAAATAGATGAAGTTAGTCCCCACACATCAACAAAAACCAATGCTAAAGGTGCAGTACTAGTAAAAGGTGAGACATACAAAGGAAGAGTATGAGACTTGCCCATTTAACACGCATGACATAACAAAGAAACAGAAGATGAGACAATTGTTAACCGAAAATGAGAAACAATTGTGGCTGAGTTCCATGTTAGAATGTCAAGGCAACAAGACCAATCATAGATAGAGCGAGCGATGAGAGGCCAAGAGAGTAACAAACATGCACCTAGGAACACCATGCTTATGAAAGACAAGAAGTAGAGATCAGTTTCAATGCGACCGAAAACAAGAACTTTCCGTGGCACTCAATCCTGGACATCAAAATGTTCATTAAAGAATTCAATCAAGAAACTATTATCAGTGGAAAGTTTAAAAATAGAAGGTGAAAAATATTTGGAGTGGGAAGAATAGCATAGTCAACACCAAATATTGCAAACCTGTGTCATTTCCAAACTTTACAACGTCACCACCATTATAGTCACAATGAAGTGATAGAGAGCTCACGTCAAGGATCATGTGGTATGTAGCATTAGATTAATCCAAAAAGTACTCCAATGAGCCATGGGTGGACGCAAAGTGAGCCTATGGAGTGTAGCTGATGTGGATATGGGATTTTTAGGAAGCGTCTTGTCGCTCTCGTCACGTTCCTTTGTTTGTATACAACTCCTCCACCCCACAAATGATGAAGTCATTATGATCATTATTCTTGGTTTACTTTTGCTAGCCTTCGAAATGCTTGAGGAGATTTGATGTTAGTGTGAGTTCAGCTATCTTAGGACAATGCTAGCATTGTCTAAGGATGTCCATATCTATGAGTTTCTCTTTTCTCTTCTTTTTCTTGCAAAATACAAAACAAAATATGTGGATTAATATGGTGTGGCAAATGGATCAATAGAACAAATTATAGTTGACATGAAACTAAAAGAAGATACTTACTTGAGAGTTTTATCCTCTCGGTTGAAACTAAGTATGAATGCTTAGCTACAAGATGCAAAGAATGCAAAATGAAAAACTTTAAAAAGAAAACCCCCTTTTAACTCGTGGAATGTATGCACGGAATGCGAGGTGGTAATTGTTGATAATGGTATTGTTGGAAGAAATCTTAAGTTCTCACTTTTCTCTTCTCAACTTTTTCACAAATTCTCTTCAAGTTTCACTCAAATATCTATCACTCCAAATTTCATCTTCCCCTCAAGGTTGAGGTGTCTAGGTTTTTATAAGGGCACAAGTGCATCAAGAAAAGGTAAGACCCTCCAAATGGACAAGGCAGTCAAGCTACAAACTGCAGTAAGTAATTTCCAACCATTGTTCTATGTTGAACGTAGGTTTTTTTGCATTTAACAACTTCCAAAAAATGACATGCATACCTAGCCTCATTAATAGAGGAATATTCCTCATATTAATGGTTAATTAAGCACAATAAAGGCTGATTAAGTTCACACACAGTCAATGGACTCACAATCAAAGGAAACAATTTGGATTTAAAAGGAAATGAGGAAAACAGGGAGCTCAACTATCAGGTGTTGAATGCTACAATCCATGCTAAGGTCTTAGAAACCGAACCGGAGAACAAACTAGAAGAGCACCAGTTTTGATTCAAATTGATTCAACCAGTGGTTCAATCAGGTTCAACTAGTGCTGACGTTATCATGATGTCATTAATAAGCAAACCAGTAATTAGACCGACTTGGTATTATATTTGCAGTTCAAATACCAGTTTAACCCAAGTTTTATATTACTTCTATAGAATATAAACCTATTTTCAATATGTAACTTATTTTCAAATAGACATATGAAACCAAAAAATAGTTCACAAATTAACATATACAATTATACATAGCAGAAATAATCCAAACATAAATAAAAAATGAAAGTGGGGATTGGCTACTGATGTTACTTGCTAATGATTTACGTGCTCATAAACTAGAAAATCATTTACAAATCCGTGCTAATGATACTTGTTATTGAATCAATAATACACGCTAAGATACATGCTCAAAACCAAAAAGTATATGTGCTAAGTTGCTAACGAGTAATGATACTTATTACTTACAATTGGAAGGAGTGCAAAGGGGGAGACACGAGGTGGCGGTAGGGACTGGGGGCTAGGAAGGGAAGAGGTAGAGGCATGAGGCAAAGGTAGTTAACCGACGAAGGCGGAGGCAGGTTGATTGGTTGAGACGAGGTGGGTGATCCATCAAGGCGGAGGGCAAACTGTAGTCGAAATCGTATTCCATCCTCTAAGTATTAGGGTTTTCTCTCTTCTATGTTTTAGATGTTAGGTTAGGGCTGTTTTTTTCTTTTATATAGGGCATATGACTGGCGATTCAACCAAGTAGTTCAACTAGGCGGTTTAAGTAGTTCAAGGCGGTTCAAAATGGTTCATTCTGGTTTAATCATCCAACTAGTTTTCTCTTTTAGAAAACTGGATATTCAACTAGTTCAGTTAAATCCAGTTGAACCAGTCGGTCCGATCTAGTTTTTAAAATAGTGATCCATGCATTCTATGTAAAATGTAGGGATAACTGCATTTTACATCCCTAGGTTGCAAATATACCAAATTTGGTACCAGATCAAATAATGCTTAAGTGGGTAATGGCTTCAAAATAAGGCAAGTGGACTCATTTAAAATAATACACAAACTAATTTGAGCTCAAGAAAGGAAAGCTTGACTTGAAAACAATTACCATTGTAAAATGCAAAATGGTCTGTGTTTAACATAGAATGCAACAACTGCTGCATTTTATGTAAAATGCTACCAAATATGCGTTTTATGGTCAAGATGTGCAAATAAGTCTAAGGAGATATCTAAGATTGAGAGAAAGACCTTTAAGATTGAATGCGATATTATATGATGTGATGCAACCTAAGAAAAAATAAAGAAGTGTCCAAAACATAATATTTACAGTTGAGAGTACCATAAGATGGAACCAAAAGTCAATATAGGGCCATTAGAGAAGGTGTCGCAGAGAATTACACTGATGGAAGCATTTGAAGGCGTTTGAAACACCTATCAACAAGATGATTGGTGCAGCCACAAAAAAAACGAGGAAAATAGTTGCAGCCACAACCACGTCCTTGCCCCTAGCTTGCACTACATCCAAAAAAGATGTTCGATGTAGGAGAAACCGTAAGGTTGAGAAATAGAGTAGCGATAGGTGATACCATTAGAGATGAGATCAGAGAGCACATCTCATGATTGTGCAATTGACCTGTGAGCTTAGAGAAGGAAAGAACTCCTCCATTAGCAGAGAGTGCAGTGACAAGGTCTCGAAACTCAACATTGAGACCTTTGAATAAAAGCATTCAGGTCCTTTGATGCAAGACAACGATCAAAGGTGGCAAACTCAACAATAAGGACCTTAGCTTGATGAAGAAAGGAGGCAACTTGTTTGTCATCCTAGTAAAGACTGTGAAGTTGAATATCGAGTTGTAGAATCCTTGCCTATGACGAACTAGCTAAGGCAATCTCTAAAGATAGCCAAGCACCCCAAGCAATGGTAAGTTTGACCACATGGTGAAAAACTTCCTTCATGAGTGAAGAATGAAGTCAATTAATGGCACGTTGGCCCTCCGAAAATTAGGTCGTTTAGGTAGGATTAACGGTCGGAGTGGGAGCCATGGAGGTAACAGAAGATGAAATAGAGAAAGGGGTGCTGAGAATGGTAGTAGTAGTAGTTGAAGGAAGAAATTGCTCAGGAGAAGAAGAGGAACTTTCCAAATGACTCATCAAACCCTAGCTGATAAAGAGAGGAATGATTTGAGTCTTCCATAAGAGATAGTTGCTTGGAGTGAGTTTGATACTCAAGAAATGAGCAATGTTCCTGAGAGAAGAGATGAGAGTAAAGGTTGAAGAAGAAGTTGTCATGAGAACCAGGAAGAAAAGAAAGAAGGAAGACCAAAATGGAAGAAGAAGAAGAAGAAGAAGAAGAAGAAGAGGAAGAAGAAGAGGAAGGAAGATGGAGAGGTCAAAGATACCATGTTGAGCAAATATGATGGCTACAATAGCAAGGTTCATCATCCTTATTATGTATTTATAGTATGAGAGTACATTGGATGGAAATCCTAAGAATGTGTCCTATCAGTACAAGAATAAGCAATGATTGGTTAGTAGCTAACAATGTATTACAACTGAACTAATTAAATAGTAATTATCACACAAATCATTGCTTAACAATTACAACCACAAAAGCCTTAATTCAAGTTATTTGCAATGTTAATAATCACTTGCTATTACCAAGTTGATTGGAGCCCTTTTATCGGGGGTGGAGGTGTGGAGGGTTGTGTTGGGCCAACTGTCCCCCTTCTTTAAAAATTACCTTATTATAAGTACTAATTCACAAAGTAAAAAGTCCAAGGGCAATGTAAACTGTCCATTGAATTTAAATTGAAACTTTATTATACTTTTAATATCACGCAAAATTAGAAAAGTTTAACACTACCATGCAAAATTTACAAATAAACCCCAATACACATGCACCAAACCCCCCATAAAAACCCATTTAAAAGTAGGATGTTGTTGACCTCCTTGTCAAAATGATCTTATCAAATTAGAGCATCATTATTGCGTAGATATCTTTATTAATGCAATAGATTCTATGCTGTAAGAGTTAATAATAGATTTCCTAAAAGTTTAATAGAATTCCTTATTCTAAGTGTTGCTTTAGATCCTAAACATAATTTCAAATTATTTAAAGTTGATGATAATTGTTAGTCGGCAAAGTATTTTTATTCTCAATACTTCATAAATCAAGAGTTACAACACTTGAATTACCAAGTACATCATTATGAGTAAACTATATTTCATAATCCTCAATTTGTGTAAAATTAATGACACTTTCTCAACTTTGTCAAGTATTGGTAGAAATTGAATATTCAAAGATTTATTTTATTGTAGATAGATTGATTTGTCTTGTGTTAATTCTCCCAGTTTTAACTACAACTACTGAACAAGCATTCTTGGCAATGAACTTTTTTAAAACTTGACTTTGTAACAATATGGAAGATACATTTCTTGCATACTGTTTGGTTGTTTATCTTTATAAAGAAATTGCTAAGAAAATTAATATTACTACTTTGATTGAAGTTTTCATTAATGCAACTGAGCATAAGGCTCAAAGTCGATGAAGATGAAGACTGAAGTTAGTTGAAATTTATGGTTTTATTTTTTATAAACATCAATGTTTCAACATATGGATATACTTTTGGATATTTTATCAAAGACTAAATTTTTTTTTTAGGTTTGCTTTTGTAAATATCCATGTTTTTTTTAACGATTGGATATATTTTTGTGAATTTATGAGGGCTAAAATTATCTTTTGAGAACCTCTTTTGTAAATATCCATGTTTTACATGGTATGTTTTTGAATATTTTACAAAAAAAGAGAAAGAAAACTACATATTGTTTTTAAAAATCATTTTTATTTTTATTAATAATTGTATATTATATTTAATAACTTATATAATACAAAATACCTCCTCTTCCTTGATTTAATTCCTGGCGCCACCATTGCCCTTTATGTTGCCATACATGCATGCATGTTTGGACGTGTAAAATTTGATGCCAAGGAATATATCTTCCCTTTCCTCATTAAGTTCTGCATTTCTGTTGGTAGGTGGATATGTTAACTTCTTTGGTTAATCATCATAAACTCGTGGCATCGTGCATTTGTTGAGGTGATGAAACCTCTTCTCTCTAATTGGGAAACAGATGCCAACTTCCTCCTACTTCTCTCCAACATTCACATCTAGATTAGGTTTACTATGTGTTGTGTCAGGACTTCTGCATTCTCAACAGTGGCAATTTTCAGAAAAACTTTCATCCACTTCTTCTTCTTCTTGTACTTTTCGATTGCATTTCAGAATACCTAGGAGAGTCGCACGTGATTCTTATTCAATTTCTTAGAGCTGAGAAGTTGTCTTGGCAGTAATTCCTCTTCTTTGAAAATTGCTTGACAAACACAATTTCATACATAAATGATATAGGATCTGCGATAAATTCCATCAATTATGGATGATATTACCATAACTGCATTCTGCCTTACCATTTTTAAATCAGAATAATGGATAATGCTAGCGCATGTTCATAGGGTTTAATCCAAATCTACTTGCCAAACAGAAAAATAATCCAGCCGGTACTACTCTTACAACGTGACTTGATTCCGTCAAGCCGCAAATAGGAATCATTCTCTGGTCTTATCCAAAATTGATTAAAATCATCTTATAGAAGGAATTCTTTGATCTATATAAGCCATTCAAAGCCATAATCCACAAATGCAGCTTGTGTTCTCATTTCATTCTGTTTTCTTCTTTCACCTTTCAGAGCTTAAACCATGTGCAGAGCTGGAGGACAACACATTTTCTATGTTCTGGCTATTTCCTGCTACCTTTGCTTCTCTTCAGCGGTAGAAGTCACATATGATGGAAGGGCTCTTATCATTGACGGAGAACGAAAGATCATCATCTCCGGCGCCATTCACTATCCACGTAGCACTCCGGAGGTAATGTAACTAACAGCGATCTAGTATCGTCCCACATGCTTGTTCAGTTGGCTATCATGAATTCTTAAAGAAACATATAGATGACCAATTTAGATTGTATTTGTTATTTTTGAACTTTGCCATTATATGAGCAAATAAAATAATGTGGCTTTCTTAAATGTAGATGTGGCCAGATTTGATTCGAAAGGCAAAGGAGGGAGGACTTGATGCGGTAGAGACTTATGTGTTTTGGAATGCACACGAGCCTCACCGACGTGATGTAATATAATAGAATATGTTTTTTTTTTTATGTTTTTAAAATGCCATATTTTTCAAGATCTTCTCTAGAGATATGTCAAACATTAATACTTTTCTCTGTTCTTACAGTATAATTTTGAAGGAAATCTAGACTTAATCAGGTTTCTTAAGGAAATTCAGAGTGCCGGCCTATATTCCATACTCAGAATTGGTCCTTATGTTTGTGCTGAATGGAACTATGGGTGTGTTTTTTGTATCATTTAGTCAAAGTAAAATTATTCATTAAACCATCTTTCTTAGTTTTAAGAAGTTGATGTATTATTTTTGTTACAGAGGATTACCTGTTTGGTTGCACCAAATGCCTGGGGTGGTAATGAGGACAGACAATCAAGTGTTCAAGGTTTATATGCTATACTCTTATTTGCATAATCTTCTGTTAAGTAAAAATTTTATTAATCAACATTGTTGTGAATTTGTTGATTGGCAGGAGGAGATGCAAAATTTTACTACTTTAATAGTGAACATGATTAAGCAAGAGAAACTTCTGGCACCTCAAGGAGGTCCCATCATTCTCACTCAGGTACAAAATTGCCTTTGCATCTTCAGTAAAATTACTGAAATTCTTTTTTGCACACTTTTACCAATAAATATCATGTAGATTGAAAACGAATACGGCAATGGAGACATAGAGACGAAATATGAAGAACCTGGGAAAAGATACCTTCAGTGGTGTGCCAAAATGGCGCTATCGCAAGATACTGGTATACCATGGATAATGTGCCAGCAAGATGATGCTCCTAAGCCTATGGTACGTATTATTTACACATTTATCCCTTATTTCTAATGCAGCACTGTTGATTTTCATTATCCTTGACAAACTGTTTTATGTCACTTTTCAATTAGATCAACACGCATAATGGATTTTATTTCGACAACTTTGTTCCCAACAATCCTAATAGTCCAAAGATGTGGACAGAGAACTGGTCTGGCTGGTAAGCAGTTTTTTATGTTTCTTAATTAATAAATCTTTGCTGTTACATATTAAACACACACAGTAAAAGAACCTTTTTTTATTGATCTCTTTGGAAAATGCAGGTTTCAAAATTGGGGCATGGGGCATTTACATAGACTTGTTGAAGATTTAGCATATTCAGCTGCCATTTTCTTTCAATCAAATGGAAGCCTACTAAACTATTACATGGTTAATTCCACTTTCTAGTTTCATACATGAGTAAAATGTTTCTTGAACCTATTCAATGCAGTTTTCAATAAATATATATATATATATATATATATATGTATGTATGTATGTATGTATATATGACTAATTAATATTAATTTGATCTTAGTATCATGGAGGAACAAACTTTGGTCGCACGTCAGGAGGCCCTTATATCACAACATCATATGATTATGATGCTCCTCTTGACGAATATGGTATAAAGAAATTTAACAAGAAGAAGGAATTCAAAGTTCAGCACTGTATTTAAATCATAATATCTGCATCATGACATTTCAGGAAATCTAAGGCAACCTAAGTGGGGACATCTGAAAAACCTCCATGAAGCAATTAAGAGTATGGAAAAGGCTCTTCTCTATGGGCAGTCTAACAAAACAGAAATGGGAAATGGAACCTCTGTATGATTCCCATCTATCCATTATCTACCAATTAACATAGTTTTTTTTTTACTGATCTGAGATTTTTTTTGTGTGGTTAAATTAGGCAACAAAATTATCTGCGGATGGGATTGTTCCTGGTTGTTTCTTGGTGAACAACAACACTTCTTCTGAAAAGACCATGAATTTTGAAGGCAAAGAATACCTACTACCAGCAAAGTCTGTCAGCATTCTTCCTGACTGTAAACAAGAAATTTACAACACAGCAAAGGTGTGAGCTTAGTTACAAATTCACATACTCAATTTATTGCTGCCGACAAGTAATTAAATAGAATTCTATTTTTACATGCAGATCAATGAACATACTTCTTATGTAGTAATGAAGCCAAATGAAGCTGAAGAAGAACCATCGCAGTTAGAATGGTCATGGAGGTCTGAGAACATGAAGGAGGCTCTTAGTGGAACAGGCAATTTCTCCGCAAATGGGCTTTTAGAACAGATAAAGGCTACTGCTGATGCTAGTGATTACTTGTGGTACATGACTAGGTAAGTATGCTTCATCTGAACAAAAAGATCAAATTTTAGGAGTGATAACAAAGTAAATCTTATTCGGATTATGATTTATGCCAGTGTTATTCTTGGCAACAAAGAAGACCAAATGACCCTCCGTGTCACCACCAATGGCCACATTCTCCATGTTTTCATTAATGGAGTGCTCCTAGGTAATTTGAATCACAAATCATTTTCTATTTGTGGCACTAAGTTAATTATTTTTTTACTTTGCTTTAACATTCTTCTTGGATGTCGATAGGATCTCACTATCCTCAGAGTGGCGAATGGCCATATGTATTTGAGCAGAAAGTCCATGTAAAGCCCGGTAAAAATCAAATTGCGCTGTTAAGCGTGACGGTTGGCCTAAAGGTTAGGGACACCATTCTAATGACTTATTTGGATGGCAAAACACATTTTTCCATTGTTATTTTATGACCTGTCCAATTAATTATGCTCTTGTTCTTGATACAGAACTATGGTGCACTTTTGGACATGGACCTCACTGGAATTGCTGGGGATCCCGTACAGCTGATTGGAAACAATGTCACCATGGATTTAACATCAAATAAATGGACCTACAAGGTTAAAATAACTCACAGAGTTGGATGCTGACTTCAAGTATAATAGAGTGGATATATAAAACCAACTGAAACTTTCGTAGATAAGAATGGATTTCACAATTGTAAAACATGACAAGGTTTTTACCATATATATATATATATAAACACACATATCTTCCTGTTCACGTGCAGATTGGATTAAACGGCGTAGACAGTGAATTATATCGTCATAAACCGCATCAAGCTCACAAATGGCAATCAGATGTTCTTCCTGTCAAAAGGCCCTTCACTTGGTACAAGGTATTTGAACAGAAATCTCTCTAAACATGTGTCATCAAGTCATTTTACACCAAAAGGCAGAAATTCCTATATAATATTTTGATCGTATATCTCTCTCTAATGTTTTATAAATATCTCATCAAATAATCACATGATAGATGTGAAATTAGTGCCTTCTCCACAGACTTCTTTTGAGGTTCCTCTTGGCCATGAGCCTGTTGTCCTAGACTTGAAAGGCATGGGCAAAGGAGAAGCGTGGGTGAATGGTAAGAGCATCGGACGCTTTTGGCCAAGCAACATCGCTACTGAAAGCTATGGCGTTCGATGCGGGCAATGTGATTACCTCGAAGATCTCAACACTGGCTATGTTCCTTGCCAATCTGGCTGTGGCGAGCCTTCTCAGAGATGGTGAGCACCTTCTTGTCAGCAGTTTGTTATCCTCAGAGCTTTTCTCGTCTTTGTTATGTTTAAATCTGCAAATGTGGCCACACCATTAGTTTCCTTACCGTAGAGTTTAGCATGCCGAACATTTTGAATTTGCAACAAGCAGTTACAGAACTTACATTTGTACTGAATGGCACATAAAACAGTAACTAGCCTTTGTGTGGGATTTTTCTTGTGGCTTGAAACTTCCTAATTGTTGTCATTTTTAGGTACCATGTTCCCCGATATTTCCTGATTCCTGGTGCTTCGAACACGCTGGTTCTTTTCGAAGAAATGGGCGGCAATCCGACAGATGTGAGCTTCCAAACCGTCACAATTGGAAGCATCTGTGGTGTTGTTCCTGAAGGGAGGACATTGAACTTATCATGTCAAGGAGGTAGAACAATTTCTGTGATACAATTCGCCAGCTTCGGAGATTCCCAGGGCAAGTGTGGACTATTTCTATTTGAGAGTGGACGGTTCGAGAAAGCAAGATGTGAATCTGCTGGGGCACTGTCAGTAGTACAAGAGGTAATTGTCAAAACTCAAAAAGTCCAAATAACTTTGTATGCTGCATTTTTGTAACAAGCTCATATATAATCTGAACATTGAGAACGTACTGAGAGCTTCCAATTAATGTTTATGTTGTGCAGACATGCCTTGGGATGACATCATGCTCCATCGATGCTTCGGAGAGTAAACTGGGATGGAGTGGCTGTGGATCTTTGACAAAGAGGCTGGCAGTGCAGGCAATCTGCAGCTAGGAAGCAGATAGCAATTGCCCATTGGTGGATTATAGTTGTCCTTGTTTCAGGATCTGTCTTTGATAAGAACCATGTCATAGGCTCAGTAGTAGCAACATTTACATTACTTCCCTTCTGTCTTGTTCATGGAAACCACCTTGTCATTGTAGTTCACTTATAATGTGGAGGCTCCTTCTGAAATTTCTTGGCTCGTATGGTACTTTCTCAGCTGATTTAAGTTATTTTCTTTGCTTGTTGTGTAACTTTTTAGAAGGTTTAGTTTCAAAGAGGGTAAGTGAATTGACATGTTTCTTAATACTATTACTTCCTATATTAGTGAGAGCTCCAGGACATGTTTCTGGGAAGCGTGCTCCATGAGTATATTAGGGATGGAGGGAGGAGCTACCAAAACGTCTACAACAACTATTTAGATTGATGCTTATTCGCTTTTAGCATCTAGATACATAAGAGACCATCTATATCAAGATTCCATTAGTATCGTATATAAATTGAGAGCCTTCCTATACATTCCTTCTATGCTAAAGTTAGGGTAATTTTGTTTTCGATCTATACCAATATGTCCTCTCTCTTTTATGCTATATATATATATATATATTTCATAGAGAGAAGAACGTCGCTGCCCAAGAATGTGGTATTTCTAGATGAATCAAGTAAATCTGTGTTTTTTGTCTGTAATTATCTTTGTTTACTTGTTTGATATCCGTATAAGAAAAGACTGGAAGTATTTTGCCTTGTAAATCGTTATTGTTATGTATGTGGGTTTCCTATGAATCCTTTCAGCGGAGGAATGTTGTTTGGAAATTCCACATGCTTAGCTCCCAAAACACATGCGGCTTTGGGTAATCTTAATTACACTTTTCACGAAAGGGCCAATGCCGTCAACAGATCTCGATTGTATCCAATGGGACTGTACGTAGCAACATTACAATCTTACCAAACATCGCTGCGCACGCTTTGTCTACTAGCAATATTATTTTTTAAATACTTTTGATAGATTATATTTTTATAACATAAGAATGTATGATTCAAATTTTGTTTTAATAACTGGAATTTCCTAGCCCTTCGATCCAAATATCTCAAGTTTAGCATTTTAATCCAAAGAAATAGTTCAAAGAACCAATAGAATTGTGATATAATTACCTAATTAATATTTTGATATTTAAAAAAGACTGAATGAAAAAATAAAACAAGGTGTTGCTGTGGACTAGTTGGTGGTACCATCACTATATGACACATTTCTTACCGTCTTTTAAATATTTTTACTATAATATTACACTAGTCAGCTAGGCACATGCAAATCGTAGCCGTTTTAAATAAATTTCACGAAACAAACAAGTTTAGATGTAACATCCTGGTCTTGTGAGTATATTTGGATTCCAATTCGTTAACTATCAGTTTATCTAAATTAATAGAAAATCCTATTATATATTCTTATTCAATCTTTTATATATATATATATATATATATATATAGAGTAATGATCAGGTAGGGTCCTGTCTTACTTAAGAAAAGTATGGTCTATGCGTAATTTCAGTAAACTATGTATATTTTAATCTACAATTTACTGAAATTATAATTTCAATCATTTTCAGTAAATACTGAAATTATCTTTTCAGTAAACACTAA
>JAMKQA010052228.1:0-18042 GCA_024699735.1 Posidonia australis
TTGATTTAAATATTTTTTAGATTTTGATTTGGAAGGGGGGTGAAATGCATTTGAATTTTGAATTTTAAAAAAAAACTACAAACCAGATTTGCTGGATATAAAAGTGGTTTTAAATGTTGAGGGAGCATGTAATAGATCTATACTATATATATATATATATATATATATATATAGTAGATTATGGATACGTTAGGATAAATAGATATCCAATAATCTATTAATCCACTAATGACATTAGGACTCTAATACTTGTGTAAGAATATAACTTCAACACTCCTCAAGTTGGAACTACGATTCTAATTGTTGATTTCGTGTCAGACTTTGGTTCGACGAAAATAGAAAATGTATTAGAATTTGGTGGAAATTTCAGTAGAAACATGGTAAATTTATGGAAGCCTACGAAAATAGTTAAAAAACTTCAAATTTTAATTTGAAATTGCAAAATAGGCTAAAGTAAGTAATCATATACATCTTGAACTACTTAAATTCAATTTCTAGACATGTATCGTATTAAAAATGCTACATATAGTTAATACGAACGTGTTAAGTATAAAAAATACTTTGTAATTGTTTAAAAATAAAAGTGCTCATAGAAAGTTAAAGAAAATAAAAATGCTAGAAGAAGACAATATGAAGCTGAAATTAGAAATTTACATGGGATCAATAAGATTTAGTTTCTTCTTGTTTAAAAAAAATCATGACTTTTCAAAATATCTCTATTTTTTTTTAAATTTTATTTTTAATTATTAGTTTTTTAAGTTTTTCATGATTTTTATAATTTCATTTTTCATTTCAAGATTTTAAAATTTTCCTGATTTTCTAAATTTTATTTCACATTATCATGATTTTTATTAGCTTCTTAAATATTTACTGATTTTTTAAAATTTTATTTGCAATTATTAGTTTTTTAGAATTTCCCTGATTTTTTAAATTTTATTTTGAATTATCATGCTTTTTATTGATTTTTTAAATATTTACTGATTTTTTGAATTTTATTTCGAATTATCATGATTTTTTTACAAATTTTGCTAAAAATTACTAAACAAATACTTAAGGTTCCATTTGGTAAAAATTATGGAGTAGATTTTGGATATAGAATCTTGATTTTGTATACGTAAGTTATGGTAGAATAATTGTAAGATTATGGGTGTAAAATCTATTTGGTGTAAAAATTGAAGCAAAAGATAGATTCTCCCATAATCAAACTAAAGTTGGATTTTCAAACAGAGTATTCTCACATAATCAGTTTTGTCTATGTACAAAATTGGTTGTTTCACTAGCTGTTTGGTTCAAGTGTTATCCAAATTCTTCTACTATCTCTTTGTGTAAAATCTTTACCAAACGGAGCCTAAGATCAACAACCTTAGATCTAAGTTTTCAAACAAAATAAGTCTTTCATATTTTCATGGATCTTTATATAGATTTTCTATTCTTGATATATCTTAATGTATTATTATTATTATTATTACTACGTTAGATCTATTAGATCTATTAAAACTTATTTTATTTTTGTGTATACATTAGATTTGTAACCTAGATCTATTAATAAACATGTATATATGTTAGATGAACTAATAAACATGTATATGCTTGTATTAGATCTTTATATATGTTAAATTTAGCCTTTAGGGTAGTTGTGCTTTATTGATTTAGGATTGTCTTCCTCTTCTCGAGGGGTGATGGGCCTGGCAATTGTGTTCCTCTCGGAGTATCCAACCACACACCACGACGAGACCGTACGATAAACTTGAGTTGCAAGGAAGTGTGGATCAGTGATGAGAAGTTAGAGAATAGTAACTCTGTAGCACACCAGTAGCAGCTTGAGCCTCGAGGATGCGTCGATCGGTGACGAGAAGTCAAAAAACAATAGCTTCGTAGCATGCTAGTAGCAGTCCATGCCTCAAGGAAGCATGGATCGATGATGAGAAGTCGTAGAGCAGTCCAAGCTTTTAGGAATGGTGACGATTGGAGCATGGCAGCAACAGTAGAGGTGGAAATTGACGAAAGAGTAGGGTAAGACTTGATGGGTGCTCTTGTGTCGACAATATTAGCATTCATATCCCAGTTTTGAGTCAACATGGTTCATTGAAGAAGAAAAATTTGCTATTTTGACATAATTTAGTGAAATCACTGTGCATATACGAAATAAGGTATGAAATTGTATATTTCTAGAAATACAAGTGTATTTTGTTTCTTCCACTCATAAATCCAATATGTATCGATGAAATTTCGTCGGTACACATTAAAACTTCGAACTATGGTTGAAACATATATATCAATCATGTTCAGTTTGATACATAGAGTTTCAAAAATCCCAACACCCAATTCTTTTGTGAAGACATCGACTAATTGCTTGGAAGACTGAGTGTAGGGTATAGAAATAATACCTCGCATTATCATATCTCGAACGTAATGGTAATCTATCTCGAACGTAATGGTAATCCACCTTAATATGTTTTGTTCACTTAGGGAATGTGGGATTGTTAGCTATGAAGATGGTAGTTTGATTGTCATATAGTACATTGCCATAGGAGTCTGCACAGGAAAACTAAGCTTTGAAAGAAAAGATCTAAGCCATATTATCTCAAATGTTATCAGTGTCATGGAACGATACTCGACTTTGGCACTCTCGATATGGACACAACATTCTACTTCTTGTTGCACTATGTGACTAAGTTGTTCCCAATATATGGGTAAAAACCTGAGGTAAACTTTCTGTTTCCTTTATCTTTAGCATATCTAGAGTTTAAATACACTTCAATCTGTAGATGATTATTCTTTTTATACACGAGGTCATTTCCTGGAATGCCTTTGAGATAGGCTAATACACGTAAAACTTCCTGCCAATGAACCATCTTGGGTTCATGCATAAACTAGCTTAGAAGACTGATGACAAAAGAAATATTAAGGTGAATAACTATTAAATAGATTAGCTTTCCAATCTAGCATTTGAATTGACCTAGATCCTTGAGTAGCTTTGACGAATTGTTCTAGAATAATGGACTTTGCTCTATGGAGGTGCTTTTAGGTTTGCAATCCAGGCACCCTATCTTTTGTTCAGTGCATACTTTCTCTGAGATAGTGTCATCCTACTTTTGGAATATGTAAATTTAATGCCATAAAATACTTTGGCTTACCTATATCTTGTGTGATAAAATGTGTTTTGAGGTATTTCTTGGTATCTGCAATGGCTATCGAATCACTCCCTGTTAATAAAATATCATCCATATATACAATGAGAATCACACATCCACTATCAGTTTTCCTGTAGAAGATCGAATGATCTATAACACACCTCTGAAAACCATCATCTATGATTATGTTGTTAAATTTCTCAAACCATAAATTGCCTTCCTAAGCAAGTATACTTTATCCTATTAGAGTATACATAAGATGGCATTTTTTACATCCAACTAGTAGAGCTTCCAAGAGGACACGAGTGGAGTTGAGATGGGGCCACTGGAGAAAAAGTTTCAATATAATCAATACCATATATTTGTGTGAAGCCACGAGTAACTAAACATGCCTTGTATTGATCAACTGAGTCATCTGGTTTGTGCTTCACAGCATACATCCATTTGCAAGTAGCTATGTTTGCTTCTATAAGACGTGTAACCAACTTCCACGTGTCACGTGACCTTAATGCTTTCATTTCCTCATTCATTATTGCCTTTTGCTTTCTAATTTGATATTAGTAATGTCTTGTGATAGTTCTTGGGACAGACTTAGAGGAAATGGACAAGGCAAAATTGTGAAGAGATAGATGAAGATGATCATAACTAATAAAATGGCAAATATGATGAGTTGTGGATGTTCTTTGACGTTTTCGCAATGTAATGGGTAAATCTAGGTCAGAATTAGGTTGATTTGTAGTTGTAGTTGAGGAAGATTCTGCTGGAGGAGGCTGGGGTGGCCGTTGATAATGACAATATATCTACAATTGGGTTGACGATGACGATATATCTGCAATGGACATGGCATTTCTTGTTTCGCAACAATTGGATTATTTTAATATGAGATGATAGATTGACAACAGATGGCAAAGAAACACATATATCATCATTAGAAGTTCCAAAGTAAGGACACAAAATACTTCTTGGATGGGGGATGAAAATAACAATATCCTTGTTGAGTTTGAGAGTATCCAACAAAGATAATAAAACGTAGTGACAATTTATCAAGATCAGGAGATAGATCTTGAGCAAAGGTAACATAACCAAACACACAAGAAGGTAATGAGAATAAGTATAAACTAGACGTAATCGTTGGAGAGGGATATCACCACCTAAAGGTGTGGAAGTTATTCTATTAATTAGAGAAGATGCTGTCAAAATGGCATTAGAACAGGGACTTTCATCTACATCATAATGGTGCAAGTGACATCTAGATTATGTCTATGTTTATGTTCAGTTACTTTATTTTGTTGAGATGTATGGAGATAAGTGGCTCAATGAATTACACTTAAAGAAACAAAGATTGAATCGCAAATTGAATAAACTCGAGTGCATTATCAGTGCATAAATATTTTGGTGTTACAAAAATTTGTTGTTTTTATTTCAACAAAGAAATTTTTTCTAACATTAAAAACATGAACTTGATCGTTAAAAATATAAACTTAAGACACATGTGAGAATAATCATCTACAAAAATAATGTAGTATTTGGGATTAGAAATAGATGGGTCACGAGTAAATCTCCAAAATTCACAATGAATCAATCTCAAATAGACTTTAACTCGATACAATACATAAACTCCTAAAGGTAGCATGATTGTGCTTACCTAAGTGACACGACTTACAATCAAAAGGAGATATTGAAATCCATGGTAGTGTTTGTTGGAGCTTCCGATAGGAAGGGTGACCAAGACGATAATGTCATAAAATGGAGGATTCGAATGTCGAGGTTAACGATGCTAGTTCATGAGGAATCTCGTAACGAGCCAATGTGTACACACCATGTCTTCGCTTACGGTCCAAACTAATCCTTTTTTCTGTCTGTAAATCCTGAAATGTACAATAAAAAAGAAAAAATGTCACATAACATTATAGTTATTTAGTTGTAGTACTAATGGATAACAAATCAACGGAAAAATCAGGTATAAATAGCACTTTATGAAGGATCATCTGTAAGGTAGCCTGTACAACCCCCTTGTTAGATATAAAATATGAAGGACCATCAATAATTTAGACAGAACGAATATTAGATAGGCTTAATAAACGGATAAAGAGATAATATGCATTTGACATATGAGAGGAGTTCTTGGAGTCTATTATCTAGGAACTGTTTTTAGAGGCTAATAGGGCTTGTGTACTTGAAGTGGAAGCCTGGGAGATAGTGTTAGTGACTTGAAACTGTATTGTTTGTAGTTAGCCTTGGAAACGGTGACGGTCTAATCATTTATAGGTGTCGTCGATGATGATTTAGTGGTGGCATTAGTCCATTGTGGTTTACTAAACTTATCCTAACATTTCTCAGAGTGATGGTCTAGCTTTCCACAATGTTGGCAACGAGGACATCCATTGGTGTCATTACAGCCTCTACAACCACCATGACCCGATCATGACCACATAAAGCTGGAGCAACCATGGCAAAGTGATCTACAACAGATGGTGGAGTAATGTTAGAAATCCTCAATACAATGAAGAAAGTGCTTTGGAGTTCTAGAATAACCTCAGTACTTAGAACATGCCTTCGGATTAAGTTGAGGCTCGATAAGTAGGCCGCAATTGCTAATTTCTCGCGATACTGTCTCATTTTCGTGATATTTGCTAATGAATGTCAAGCTCGTCCAAAAGTCTACAAAGAGTAGTGAAATGGTCTTGGACTGAGCGGTCCTCTTGTCTACACCTCGAAGACTCTTGAGGTATTTGTTTCATGTCCTAATATAATTTTTAACGTGTTTCATATCCTTTTTATAGGTCTGAGAATCATGACACCACGCGTAACATTGGGCTCCATGCTATTGACTAGTTAGTTAGTATACCAATCTTCGTAGGCAACATCTTTGACATATGGAGGCAAATGTGTGAGGTGTTTAATCTTTCTATGGGTTACAACAAAGGTTTAAAAACTTTATGCCCAAAGATGGTAATTCTTTTCGTTGAATTTTTTTGATTCTCAGATTCTTAATCAAAGACTCATAAGAGGCCATTATGTACCAAAAAAATAGCACTAACATAGTCTAATTGTTTATTCTTTTATGTAGACGATAAATCCATAATAGTTATTTTTCGAATGGTTTATTGTTTTGTAGGCTTACAAGCCTTCCCGTTGATAGTAAAAGGGAGGGCAAGTGGTGGTCGGCTAGGCCTAGCAGTGGCGGCAACAAGGGATTGGGGCTGAGAATTGGTGATCGGTCCTAGGTTTTGTCCCGGTGCTCTAGTACCATGTGAAAAGGGATGAAATTAGTTTTTTTCATTATGCAGAGAGGATTACATATATATAATAGATTATGGATACTTTAGGATAAATGGATATTCAATAACCCATCTATTCACTAATGACATTATGACTCTAATATATATGTAAGAATACAACTCTAACACATCCCTTTTTTACCCATTTGTTGCTCCCAAAAACAGTCAAACCCGATCTTGACATCAATGAACATCAAAAAAGATATACCACCAATCTTCCTTTTCACATCAACAAAAGGGGCATTGATATGACAATTGAAAACTGCCTCTTAGGTGCCATCTCTGTCAAAATTCTTCTATGCAGCATTTGCCAAGCAAAAAATTGGGTTGTTGTTGGAATATTCAAGTTACACAAACTTTTTGCAGGCAAAATCCTTACACCACTTCCCGTAACAACATGAAACTAAGATTAAACGGAAACAAAGACTCTGCTTACCCCAGTGCCATTTGTTTGAATATGAGTTAGAAGAGAGAGTTGCGGAACCATGAGAATCCAGAAGAGAGAGCAGTGACATAAATTATGGAATTTCAGTATCACGGAGATCCCTCTTGAATCGAGCCTTGGAACGCTCAAAACACTCTTAAATTTTTGTAGAAGGACAGTCTACAACAGGAAATAAGGATGGAAAGGAGAATTTCAGAGTAGACATGCTAACCATGTATCTTCTCAAAACCTAACCCCATCATTATACCCTACATCTAACTCAATCCCACATCTCATTACTCCCTTGGCCTCCAAAATACCACTCCATACCAAGGAGTAAATGATGATCTTTTGTCACTAACAAGAATCCTTTTCATGACCTTGACCAAGATGCCAAATGCACTTTCCAAGGAGTTCCAAATTAAAGGATCGAAAATCCCGTATCCCGATACCACCTTCCCTGTGACCATGACACATCTTAAGCCAAGCAATCTTATGCCAAGCCTCTTGGAAACCTTTTTCCCCTTTTCCTAATGAAATTATTCATGATACTTTCCAATCAATTTGCCACTGTAATAGGATCTGGAAGATCGAAAGAAAGTAAATGGGGAGATTTTCCATAATCAAAGAAATCAGTTTGATTTTGCCTCCAAAAGAGGAAAATTTTTCAAGCCCATATTGATAAGCGTCTTTTAAGTTTTAACACGATCAATAACTGGGTCCTAATCTCAAGCCTTCAACAGCCCACCACACAACGGAAGCTTAAGATACTTGAAAGGGAAAAACTCCACTTTACACCCCAGGAAACCAACCTCATTCTCTAATCACTATACACATATGAAAATTCACTTTCAGCCCAGTGAACATGCCAAACAATCCTAGAACAAAAGTCAGATTGATCACTTCTAAATATGAAGCCTCATAGAATATCAAAGTATCATATGCATACCCCTTCCCAGGCAGAAACCTTGCAATAAAGCCACCTTTCTCTAATTTGACACACAAACGACCAAAAACTTTAGCCACTGATGGGAATAGCTACGGAGACTGGGGATCACCTGTTCAAGGCCTCGTCTGCATTTAAAAAGGCCTTCGAGGCATCCATTTACGGATTTACCAACACTTAAAAATGAGCTGGATTGACAAAATACTTGACCCAATCTAGCCACTTCCTACCAAATCCCATGCAACATGTCCTCTGCTGCAAGCATCTCCAATTCACACAGTCTCCATATCCAACTTTTATATCAAGCCCCATTCTTTTTGTCTCATTTTAGTTTCTATGCTTTTATGCATGGCTAGAAAACCATCAAGAATTTTACAACCTTGAACAAAAGTATGTTGGAAATCAGCAATAAGCTTGTGCATGAGTGGTTTGAATCTTTCTACAAGACATTTAGCAACAATCTTGTAGACCCCATTTAGCAAACTTATAGGTATGAAATCTGAGATATCTACTCATGTACAGCCTATATCACCTCCATTGGCAAAAAATTCATTCATCATACTCATAATTTCAGTCCTAAAAAGATCCTAGTAATGTTGAAAGATCACCATTGGAAAACCATCAGGACTAGGAATCTCTTTTCAAGGCCTTCTGCATCCATTGGAGATGGCTATTTGAATTGCAGTCCATTGAGATTCCCATTCAAATTACTCGATGGTTTGGCCTTTGGGTGTTTTGCGGAGAAGTTTTCAGCCATAGATCCGATTTCTTCCTTTTTATTCAAAATGATACCCTTGATGATTACATGATACATGAAATTCGCTTGCCTCTCATTTGCCTCCTTATGAAAAAATTTTGAATTCCAGTATCCTGCTTCAGACCACAATGCCCTTGAACTCTGCCTCCTTGCAACCTCCTTTCTCTTGGACCAACTTCAAGCTCATTTTTAAGACAATCTCTGGTCACCCGATCTGCATTTGACCATAAGTTGGAAGCTAATTTGACATCAAGTTCATCAATTTTGGGCTTAAGTTTCTTGGAGACCATGCGAACTTGACCCACTTCTTCTTTCACCTATTTTTATTTTGTTTTTCTTTGATCCACTTAAGCTTCGTGGAAAGTGTCCTAGTGGCTCCCTAATTTCTCCTAAAAGCACACAACCCCTTTACACCTGGCTCATCCTACCATCCTCTAAATAGGCCTTCAAAATATTCAAAATCAAACCACATAGTCTTGGTTAAGGGGCCCAATCAATCACCACTTCTGAACTAAGCAAAGAAGGCATATGATCTGAAGTGATCCTGGTGATCTATTGAACGTACAATATTTACACTATCTATTTGAAGTTTTAGCCTTTAAGAAAGGGATCCAGTTGTAATTAATTTCACAAGAAAATGAACCAAAAATTAGTTTTGACTGGCCAAGCTGATATCATTTTAATTGGAAATAAACTCATTTTAAAAACTTCTTTTTAGGGATGGATAGGATGGGTCCATATCATTGAAATGAACTTCAAAAAGGAAATGTTGGGAGGAAGATTAGATAAGAAATCTAATCAAAGAAATGAAAAAGAAACTTAAACAAGATCATCTAGATCATGACTAGAAATTTTACCTCCCCTAATCGAAGGTGCATCTCGAAGTTCCAGCGGTTATCTCATCCTTACAGAGGTATACTTCTCAAATTGCGGGACAAACAAAGAATCAGAAAAAGGCATGTAAAAGAAGCATTTTCATAAATTGCTAGATAAATGTCTTCTTTATCTTCGTTGCATCCCTCTTCATCGTCATGACATCTCATACAGTAAGAAAGATCAAGGAATTATCATCCCCATCATTGCTCCTGAGGCTCGATGCATATCTAGTGAGAAGTTGGTGGACCAAAACAAATGTTGTTCTCTTCCAAATTACGCAACCCAGATCTGAGGTCTCCCATGTTGCTCCATTTTGCTCTGCAAGCGTTTGTGATGGCTAATTGCTGATAGACCAACCACAAAAATATTCTAACCTTCAAAAGGATCCTGATTTTCCATATATAAGTAAACTCCCTAAACCCATTGCTTATGGCACCATTTCTGTGTTGCTCGCTAGCTAAACGGAGATAGGATGACTTTACCAAGAAAACACTGTTTGGAAGAGGCTTTCCGACACCACTTGTCTGGTCTATCTTGAAACTGCACTTCATCTAGCAATTGCAAGCAGTAATGCAGTTCATACCCTTCCCCTACTTTAAAGTTCATCTAGAAGGCAGATCCATGAAAATTTTCTCTCAGCAGTCAGCACAAGTACAACTGATCTCTATAGCAAGTGCTTCTTTCTCCGTCATTACTAGAAAGAGGCATGGAAACAACAAAAGAGGTTCCATCCCACCCATTTGTCTCTCCAGCATTTGATGCTTTTACCATCACCCAACTCCCATCTACTGTTAGCATGAACAAAATGCACAATAGATGTAAAATTTCCATCATCTCAGCAAGTCTGTAGGCAAGCATGTTTCCAATAATATTGGAAGATTCCTTCAGCAGAGTAATATGCCGGAAGTGACCTAAATCCATCATCCACAAAGTTAAGAAAGATGTAAGCAAAATTAAGAGCTTCACAGCTCATCTCACTAGCCCGTAATTCCATCAAATCAAATTTCACAAAATTGCAAATTTTCTGAAAAAAAGAGAGAGGAAAACCATCTGTCCCTTGTGATTTGACTCCCTCCATATCAAAGGATGTGTTTCTTATTTCTTCTTGAGTGAGTAAAATTTCCAATCAATGACAATTTCCATAGGACACCTTAGGAAGATTATTTATAAACCAATTTGGATGCACCCTTGACTTCTTTTGACATTTTCTAGAAAAACGCTCCCACCTAGGGACTAGCATTGTCTCCCTGAAAGTGATCTTCAGCAATCTGGATCTTGCTAATAAAATTGACCGGAAAGACTCTCCAACTGTTTCACGAGGACACCAACCTTGTCTCCCTCGGTTTGAACTTGCACATTTAATAAACCATGTAGTCTTTACAGTGAAGATAAGATTTTTATTAAAACCTCAAGAAAGAAAAACAACAAATAGATAGTTAGATACTCAAACAAGGAGGTGGAAAGCACAAAACAAAGGAAACAGTGAAACTCCAAGTTCCATCATATTTACAATCCTTGGACTAGGAAGATGTGGGTTAAAATTGCTTATCCTCTTCTTGTGATTACCTCACCTTGTTATGGGTCATGGATTGAAACTTCTCAGTTTTGTCTCTGTTCTCGATCTTGACTTGTGGAGGAGCTTGAGAGGGATGTTATACTCAGATTTGAAACAACAGGATGCCGCTGAAAATCCAATTTTTTGCTTGGTAGTATTTCTTGAGGGGGATGTTGATTGACTCAGTTTTACAAAGATGGGGCACTCAACTAGCTAGTAGATGCGTTTACTGTGGTACCGTGTTTGAGGATCTTCGTCACCTTCTATGGGAGTGTGGGACTGTTTGCGGGTCGTGGTGCTCTACGCTTGGGGGTGAATTTTGATCAGATACAGGGAAAGCCCTAGAGTTCTTTTGGGAGGCTTGGAGGCTATACAGGAGTTGGGTATGACAATGGTGGAAGATTTGGAGCACTCTCCCACATACTGTGTGGTGGACCAGAAGCATTGAAAGAAATTACCGCATCTTCTAGTGCAAATGTTAGTTGATCGAGAGTGTTCGTGAGACCATAATACCAAATGTTGATGCTTGTTACCAAAATTTCGTCGACATGTGTCTTATTTTCAATTTACCGACACAACTCAGACATGATATTGATTTGGAAGTTTTGTTAACAAGTGTGGATTTTGTTTACTGTGTTTTCACTAACACAATATCAACATACCGACATTTTGCCAACATGTATTTGTCTTTCAAGTTACCGAAATTTGATACAAAACCGACATTTAGAACCTTATTCGTGAGTGAGTGGTTTCTTTGGTTGTGGAGTGGTGTCCTGCCGTAGATGATGCCAATGAGTCTGATGTGTTTGTTTGTGATTGGCTGCTTGGTCTCTTGATTGTCTAGACTTTTGGTTTAATATGTTTCCTTTTTATTTCTATGCTTATTCTCTTGATAAGCCTCCCATCTTTGTACTTCTTTCAGTTTTCTATAAAGTACTGATTTATCACTCAAAAAGACAATATGCACTATTACTGCTTCTTTCCTTCTACCACAGTTCTGGAGATCTGGGGTGCCATTCTGTCTATTTGTCATTCTCCTAAATGCTAAATTGTTAGAGGACAATATTTGCCTCTGGTTCTGATTTTAGCAACCTGATTGCTACACACATCTGCTTAACAATATCCATGCAAAAGCCTGAATCAATTAAAACCCTTAGTAATACTAAATTCAGTTAAGATCATGGTGGACACCAATAGTTGCAAGATGTACATTTGAATTTTTAGTTCATAACATCTATAACTCAACAAATCCCAGTAGAAAATAAATTCAAGTGAAAGGGACATACATACATACATACATACATACATACACCTATGGTTCCATGATAAAACTGCCAATGTGGTCATAATACAAGGTCGATTTTTTGTGTCTACAACAACTTCCCAAGAAAAAGAACAACTAGCTTGACACCCCAATAAGATGTTGAAACCACAGTTTAGGCACAACAACACAACACCCACAGAAAAACGTAAACAACAATGAAGAGGAGGGTTGGTTGCACTACTTTTTGGGATGCTCATCTATCAAGGTTTGGTGGTGGAGCTTAATAGGGTTGGAGACTTAACTTCAAATTGATTTTGATCGATTTTGGGACATGTGGATGAACAAGTGTGGTATGGGTGGTAGGAGATGGATGGTATGGAAGATGTTATCCCATGCTACATGGTGGTTCCATTGCTTAGAAAGAAATTGCACAATTTTCCAAGGCATCCATAAGGACCAGCAAAAATGGAAAGAGGCCATGTGTCAATTGGTTATCAAGTGTTCTTCTTCAAAGGAGAATGAGGTGGATATGGATGTGGTGATAGCACTCTTGCTGGATGTTTTGTCTCGGATATGAGTTGGTGGACTATTGTGGTCACCGTGTTCTGTCTTTTCCTGTCCTCCTTTTTTTATTGCTTTAGGCTTCCTGTTTAGTGTCGTCTTTTCTTTGCTGTCCTTACTCCTTATCTTCTTGATAAGACTCTGTTTTTTTACTTTGCTTGTTTCCTTTTCATTTACTTCAATAATTCCCACTCCATGATCCAAGAAATATTTACCATCTGAAAATTTCTTTCTGATTGCAAAAAAAAAAAAAACATAAACAACATGTGCACCAACTTTGATGTCCTGTATGCTTCTCCACCCTACGCCAGCACAAGCATTCAAAGAAAACCTGTAGGCATAATATAAAAAACTCCTTCCCTTGTTCCTCATTTTCATTGGATAACACCAATCTACCCAATTAAACAAATGTATTTTCACAAAAACACAATAATCTAGCGTATCAACTTTTTTTCTTTCTTTTAATCATGGATAGTATGTTTAAGTGGCAGTTGAGATTAAATATGGCAAATAAAATTGAGATTTATCATAATTAGTGTGATGATTAATTTTTCAATTTAGATTTAACTATCTGATTCTTTGTTTCTTTATTTGCTCTCCATTTAATCAATTCATTAGATTCCATTTTACCCTTCAGTTACAAGTTTGTAGAAATGAAAATTGACATCAAACTCATTCAGAAATTTGCCCAAGTGGCATAAAGATTCAAAATTTTCTAAAGTGTTGGGACTACATTTAAAAGTCATCCAAATTTTAGTTTAAATGACTTAAAGTTTCAAGTTTATAGTGATAAAATCACTTCAAACATTGAAAATTAAGTCCAAGTGGTTTAAAGATTCCAAAATTTCTGAAGTATTAGCAACTACACTTAAAATCCTTTCAAAATCTTAGTTTTATTGATTGAAGAACTGCAAGCTTGTGGTTATGAAATTGACTTCAAACTCATTCAAAACTAAGTTCAAATGGCTTAAAGATTCAAAATTTTCTAAAATTCTTAAATTACTCAAATCTTTTAGTTTCTTGTGACCAAATTCATTGAAAATTAAATATTAGTTGCTTAAAAGTTTCAAGGTTTCTGAAGTGTTGAGAACTACATTTAAAACTCATCTAAAAATTTGATCACAAAGGAGGGGCAAGAATCTCATTTTCCCGATAAGCCCTATTAGCTCTTCTTTTGGTTATATCACTTCCGCAAACAAACAGATAATAGAATAAAAAAAGTTCATTTCCAGGCTGGGGTTAACTTAATCCTTGATATAGATGAGGACCGTAGTGCCTAATGCCTTCCACCAGCTTCGTTGTAATTGTTTATTTCTGTCCAAAAGCCAGAACAAAATGGTGACTATCCAGAAATGCTAGTTTTGTCTTGTATAATGTCCCATAAATTATGTATGGAATCTATGGATTGCCACTCTACAATCAAAATACCCTTTCTTTGATATTTTAGATTGTACACATGGAGAGAATCAAATCAAATACTTATGCTTAAAACATAGATACAGCTAGTGGGCATGTCTAGGCCAAGCTAGTGGGCACTTCTTAAAGTTGAAACTCGTGTTAACCTTTCACAAGCCACCAAGGTTTACATGATATCCAATCTATGTTCAATGTCCTAAGGGTTGCTGGCGCTTCTTGAGTATTCAAATCACACTTAGTGGCCCCATATTTCTGGATGCTTATTTAAAATATTTTGAAATTTTCTTTGATAAAATTTTCTTCCTTTTTTATTTTTTCTTTTGTAGTTATGAACATTAATTATTAATTCTGTGCCTGTTTTTTATTTAACCTTCCCCTTCCTGGTTAAATATGTATGTCTGTTGTCTGGCTTTTTATGTAGAGGTTGCATGAAGAAAATGAGAAACTATTTGACCGGTTGACTGAGAAAGCGTCACTTGGTGGAACAGCACAGGTCATGCTCCATTTACTGCTTTTGTTTCATTCTGACTAAGTTGGCCTATGTTTCATTTCAAGCCTTAAAGTCTAGACACATAGCTGACCTTTAGATGTGACTATGTTTCTGTCAACACTCATAAACTGCCAATTTCCAGTTGCTGCTGAATCCAACTTCTAACATCCACATATTTAGAAGTTGATATGTAAAATCACTATTAAAATGATATGGTACATATTACATCTGAATAGTACATATATAGAATTTGTTTGTTGAAGTGCATTTCTTCATCATGCCCATTTGTTTCGTATATTGGTTGCATCCCACCTTTGCAAGACTTTTTCCCTGTATTAAACATCATAGTCTTACAATATTTTCAAACAATAGTTTCAAACAATATACTTCCAAAGTGCCTTCATCACAGGTACACTCATCATACATTGTTGAGGCATTGTAGTCTTTTTCTTCAAAAATTCTTATCATTGTCTACTCTTTGCAAATAGCTGGTAAGCAACTAAGTGCAATGTTATTAAGCTTTAATCCACATTACAATTGGGTGCAATGTTATTAAGCTTTAATCCACATTACAATTGGATTTTGTATTTAGTTCAAATTTATTACAGAATTTAATATCCAACAACAAATTCAAAATGGTGTTGTTGGAAAACTAAGATATGACACTTGATGCTGGACAATTCCCAAATTTTCAACCTAAGAAAACTTAGATAATACAATTTTTAGATGCTTAACGGAAATCCAATTTTCCCTGGGGATCGGATTGGTTTGCTACTAGTCCTTACCTTTCTAAGTTCTTATTGGAGACCATTGCAATCCCATTGGCATGTCACTCTAGCCATTAATTGTAAGAGTTTGAGATCTGAACCTTGTTCTACGTGACCTGATCAGTGGGTCTGGGCACTTGTCTATTTTCTTCCATCTTAGTGTTTACAGTAGACTGCCTTTTGAGGTCAACTTTACCTGCTTGACCATGGATCCACATAATGTTTATAGAACCCATCACTCTGTTTAGGAATATGGCATTCAATGCTTGCATATAAGAGTACAAAATAAAATTCTATCTTACACATGAATATCATTCTCTTCCTAGTGGGTTGGTTCTTACCCAACCTCTACCTTATTATGTGTCTAGGGTAGGATTTCAACAAATCCTACCTATTCCTCTGGGTTCAGGGACTAAATGATTCTTCATTCCATGTTCTTTTCATCAACTCTGCTTACTCATGCTCAAATCTGGTCTATAATTCTAAATATTGATCTATAGAGGGGCTGTGGGAGATGTTGCTGATAAACACCAGGTTTCGAGAATTAACTGGATTGTACTGGTAAGTTTGTGACTTTTCACTGTTGAGTCATTGTCATCACCACCATTGTCCCCTTTCCTCTATTGCATTACTTTACATGTCCGATGCCATTATGGTCAATCAATGTTCTCTCTAAGTGAAAAAAGGGTAGGTTTCCAAAATAAGGTTAATAATATGAAAAGAAAGAGAAACAATTTTATGCGAGTATGCTTTTCAAATCTCCAAAAAAGAAGAAGTAAAAAGAGTATGCCATCTATCATAAAATATGAGTATGCCTTGTATTAAAAAATCAGAGTGCTTTTAAAGTGAACTAACAAATTGGAGAGTCAGAAAACATAGGGACCCTATCTTTCTCCATCAAGAATCAACCTTAAGCCCTAACTTTTTGTCCTGATCATGGATGGACTCTCTAAAGACATGAGAGAGATCTCTTGGTGTATGTTCTTTGTAGATGGTAGTTTTTGCGGATGAAAGTAGAACATGGATTGATTTTAAGCTAGGATTAATGAAGATACCTTTGAATATAAAGGATTTATACTAAACAAGATTGTTAGAGTTATTAGATGGGTTATTCTTTAGTGGTTATATGGATATCCAGTTACTCTATATGGATATCCTTATCACTAGGTATATGTACTTAGAGTTGATCAATAAAACCTTATCTCAGTGTTTTCCTCTAATATGGTATCAGAGCACTAGGTTTTTCACCAAACCCTAACCTTAGTCTTCTTCTCTCCACTACCACCCTTTCCTTTAGCCACATGCCACATCCGATTAGGGATGGTTTGCTAGGCTGTGTTTTCTCTCAAATACTATTATGGTTTCCCATACAGGAATGCATTTTTGATATCTAGTTGGTAGAGCTCTCCGGATTTATTTATTGCGACTGATAAAATGACTTTGATGGAGTTTAGTCGAGCAACAGGAGAAAAAGTCTCAGTGTAATCAATGTTATATTCCTGTGTAAATCTCCTTACGACTAATCGGACTTTGTATCTGTTCACTATACTATTTGTCTTGTATTTGACAGTAAAAACCCATCTGCAAGTAACAACATTGGTCTTCTCTAGTCTAGGCACTAGTGACCATGTCTCGTGAGATCTTAGAGTCTACATTTCTTCATCCATAGCTGCTTTTTATTGGGATATTAGGCTTGCTTTTTAGTAGTTCTTGGGAATTGATTTAGAAGAAATAGACAAGGCAAATGTACGGAAAGAAGGATGAAGGTGTTCATAACTCACAAAGTAGGTGAACAAAGGTCTGTGGGTTGCAAATGAACTCGGCTTGATGTCTTCTTTCAAAAGTAAAGACATTGTTTCTACTTCCAAACCACTTGAGTTATTACATATGGATTTATTTGGTAAAGAGGACTTGACTGTGGAGGGACATGGCCATCGTCAATATATTTGCAAAGTACCAAATACCTCTGTCCCTGTAGTACAAGCATCAGTGACATCAATCTCCCTAAGCTCAAACCATAGATGGTAAAGGAACATTATTAGGAATTGAGGAGGTATTGTGAAAGAAGCTTTGATCCTCGAAGAAGGTGACGTCAGCAGATACAATATATTTCCTCGTTGTAGAAATATAACAACGATAGCCATGCTGAGTACGAGAGTAAGCAATGAACACACAACGAACAGACTTTGGGACAAGTTTGTCCTAGTTAGGAGTAAAATTCTGAACAAAGGCAACATAGTCAAACACTCTAAGAGTAAGAGGAAAGGGATCAACACCAGGATAAAGTCTCTGCAATGGAACATCCCCGTTAAGTGGTGTAGATGGCATGTGATTGATAAGTTATGCTACAGTCAGAACAGTATCAGATCAAAGATCAAAGATATTTAGGAACATGCATCTTAAACATTAATGACTGGGCAACATCAAGAATATGTCTATATTTACGCTTTGCAACTCCATTTTGTTGGGATGTATGTAGACATGGAAAACGGGCCGGGCCGGTCCAGGCCCGCCCGGCCCGGCCCGAGCCTGTCCCGGCCCGGGCTAGCAAAAACTGGCCGCGGGCCGGGC